>JAULBS010074690.1:0-20577 GCA_032355785.1 Symmetromphalus regularis
CCTCTAGAGCACATTGATTTTTATCTTATCATCGGCTATTGGACGTCAATCATATGGTCATTCTGACATATTTATTTGAAGGAAACCCACTGCCTTCACATAGGCTACTCTTTCCGATAAACAGCAAGTTCTTTTATATGCACCGTCCCACAGTCAGGGCACCACATATCAAAACCTTTGATGGACCACTGGTTGAAACAGCCCATACTGCAAATGGATCCACTGGGAAGGATCGATCCGACGACCGATCGCTTCACAGGCGAACAAGCTACCGTTTAAGCTATATCCCTCCCTCTCCCAATTCATATAAAAGACGCCTTGCTTGTAACTGAAAGTTACCGACCCAGGTGGCGCTGCAGTTGAACTATCGGACTCCTGCCTGGTAGGTACTGTGATCGAATCTCAGTCGAGGTATGACATTTTTAATCTAAGTATCGTCTCCAACTGAGAGTGAGTGCTCCGCAAGGCTCAGTGGGTAGGTGTATACCACTTACCCGACCAGTGGTCCCCAACTGGTTTAATAAAGGCCGTGGTATGTGCTATCCTGTCTGTGGGATAGTGCATATAAAAGATCCCTTGCTGTTATCGATATGAGTAGCCATATTAGTGTAGCAGCAGCAGGTTTCGCATTTCATACTAACACTAACCTCTGTCCTTGACAGACAACACAAGATACCTCACAAGGAAAATTAAAAATAGTAATTCCTTTTACATCGATTCTGGCGTGTTTTTGGCTCATTACCTGAAATATTTTTAACCATATTAAAAACTGACGAAAAAAAGGGGTTGGGTGGATGGCCAAGCCCACCTAGCCCCCCGGCTCCTATGGGCCTTAAGTGGATATAAGAACGAAAATAAATACAACCATCGTACCTAACCGAACGTTGAGTAAGCTGTGCTTAATTGGATATAAGCACGAAAATAAATACAACCAACCAACCAACCAACGTAACCGAACGTTGAGTAAGCTGTGTGACTAACACCGTATGTTTGACACCTAATAGCGGCTGATTAAATAATAAAATTATGTCTGTGTGTCATTAAACTGGGTTTTTTCTCTAGCCTAGGTTCCACGTAGTCTGCTTCAAAATACCTCTGTAATAAAACTGTTTATCATCTATACAAACGCAGCACTTTTACAGCAATGCTAAGCTCCTGTTCAAGTCAACACGAAGTGAATTCTGTGAAAATATCTCCGTCATTATCTAAGTAGGCATTAGCATGTGATTTATGCATATATTACTTACGGTTAAGAAATGGATCGCGTTCAGTACTATTGTGTAACGTTTATCTGTTTCATTAGAGAAGATTCAACAAAAAAAGTAAAGTTTATTTTATTTAACGACGTCTCTAGAGCACATTGATTTTTATCCTATCATTGGCTAATCGACGTCAATTATGTGACAGTCTACATTTTCCGAAAAGCAGCAAAGAGTCTTTTAAATGCACCACTGGTGCAAAACGGGAAATATCCTTTTAAATTAACCACTGGTCGGAACGGAAAATAGCCCAAACTACAAATGGATCCATTGAGAAGGATCGATCTGACGACCGACAGCTTCACAAGCGAACACTACCGTTTGAGCTACATCCCGCTCCTTGGAAGGTTCAACAATGCAGTTTTCAGTTTAAACATCATAGAAGAAAGAAATCATAGAAGAAAGAATAGGAAAGGATTGGTTTAACGACACCCAAGCACATTATTTATTTAGCGGCTATTAGACATATGTTTTTTTTCGACTCATGGTCTTCAGAGAAAATTCGCTACCACCAGAAAAGCTATTCGTTCCGATTAGCAGCAAGGATCTTTTATTTGTTGTTATTGTATTTATTTTCGTGTTTATATCCAATTAAGGTTCAAACACGCTGTCCTGGGCCCACAACTCAGGTTCCTGTGCAGTCTGTCCAGGACAGAGGTTAGTGTTAGTAGGTGACACGAAACCCGCTGTTTTTCTATAAACAGCAATGGATCTTTTATATGCACTATCCAACAGACAGAATACCACATACCACGGTCTTTGTTAAACAAGTGATAAATACCTACTCAATGAGCCTTGCGGAGCACTCACTCTGAGTTAAATCCAGTATGAAGATTAAAAATCCTATACCTATCAGCCGTGAGTCGAACAGCTACCATCCGTGAGTCGAACAGCTACCAGCCGTGAGTCGAACAATAAACGAACGATAACGCAACAATTGAACAAGCAAGCAAGCAAACAAATAAAAAAAAACGAAAACAAAACAAGTCATTTCTGATTATTTCATTTTAAATGCGTTTCCTTAAACGCATAGTCCCACGGACCATTGACCTAATTAATTTCCCAACAAAGAATTAATTATATATATAAACATTTAATTTGTCCATAGAAATACTTCATTCAACTACTTACATAACCACCGTATCTCGCTTATTATCAATATTTAAAAAAATAATAATGAATTATGCTTCATGGACAAATAAATCGAAACATATAACGGTTTTATTCCGTTGAAGGTATGACGTATATATATTTCGAGTCACGTGACGGGTATTCCCTCGTTAGCCGTTATTATAAAACTTCTGAATATTTTTGCAGCTGCAAAAACATTTCGTACCAATTTATTTCGTTCCAAGTGGAGTTCCGATCTTGAAATTTGACATTTTCAAATGTGAAAAAAAATCGATCGACTCGAGATGGAATTTCCTATACCATGTCTTGCGTGATATGAAAACGAGATCTAGTATAACAAATGCAAGTTTCATTAGTAATCAATATTTAGAGCACAAAGCTCTTAAATTCCATGGGACTATGCCTTTAAAGTACTATCTAATCTATCCAGGTACGTAAATAAGAAAATGGAAAAAGAAAAGTTCCAAAATTCGTAAAAAAGAGAAGGAAAAAAGAAGAAAAAAAGCATTGTTTATCTACGGACATACACGATGTTGATTTGAGTTTATGCGATTCGTCAAAGTACTATCTACCGATCTGTGTGACAATGTCTGAAGTGGTTATTGCCAGTTAACGCCTCTGTTACTGCCCAGGGACCGTCTTTATCAGATCTGAACTCCAGTGGCGACAGCAAAATCTCTATGATTATCCTAATTGAGCTAATAAAAGCTCAATATTCGAACATCGGCGGAAATAAAATCCCGTTAATTACTTGTTGTTATAATTGATAAAGATATCTGTCACAATGAAACCGAAAGTCATCGGCCAGGATGGCGCAGTGGTTAAGCTATCGATCTTGTGGTAGGTACTGGGATCAAATCTCAGTTAAGGCATGGGATTGCAAGTTTCGTTACCTTAAATGTTGGACTGAAGAAAGGAATCTTTACCCCAAATAAAAACTGGCCTGATTTGGGCTATTTCTCGTTCCAGTTAGTGATCCATATCTGGTGTATCTAAGGCCATAGTAAGTGCATATAAAAAACTAAAACTTTCTGCTAATCGTAATGCGTAGCCTATATGTCCATAACGGGTTTCCTCTGAAGACCATAAGTCACAAAGACCGTTGATTTCAAACCTGACAGCGTTATTTAAACAAATGTGCTGGGTGTCGTTAAATAAACATTCCTTTCTTTCTTTCGATTCTCAGAGTGAGCCTCGGTGGTCCAGCGGTAGAATGTCAGACTCTCAAGCTGATGACAGTGGTTCAAAACCCGTTGAAAGCAGGCTCACACTTGACTGTGTATCAAAATAACCAATGTTTGACATCCAATAGCCGATGATTAGTAATCAATGTGCTCTACTGGTGTCGTTAAACAACAACAAAAAAAACCCATTCGATCCTCAACCTCTTTGCACTCAAGCTTGCTGATTGTAACTATTTATGAAATATGCGACCATACCATACTCATAAAAATATTAACTAGGCATCACTATCTTAAATCTAACATATACTTTTGAGTTACAGGGCCAAGGCTCCTAATGTAATAACCAATGCCGAATAACCTGCCCTTCAAAAGTAAATTGTAAATAAAGAGCCCAACTGCTTGAAACTTCTCACAAGTTGGAACATCGAGTCACTGTTGTCGGTCTTGCTTCTGATTTTATGTAGAGTATTCGGCGATCAGGCAGGATACGCGGGGAGACATAAAATCCACTGGCGACCGAGCCACACACACTTTGTGGAGTTTATGGCGAAATGCAGAGCCTTTGTTTGATAATTAGTCATGATAAGACTCTTTGAAGTGGAAACTTTCCGTGGGCAGACGTGAGGAGTCCGACACTCGCGCTTCACAGGGGTCCGGCCATCTTGGTTTGTTAAGCTCAAAATGACTACAAAAGTTGGACGTATTTGAATTTAACAATCCTAGTTCTTTTTGTTTTGAAAGTTACTCAACATTACATTCGTAATACCTGCTGAATGTTGATATTCCCCATTGCGAGTTGGAGGCACATCTACAACCAATAAAGACGCTTTGCTGATCAGCAAGAAATACTCGTTACATTTTATAGTAATTTAAGGGGACGAACCTGCTATGTCCTAAGGTCCTAACGCACCTGATTTTCTCATATAATGACGTCAGTTCAACCGAAGTGTCAATGACTTTTAATGACGCAAGAGTTAGGTTGGTAGATTCAAGAATCTAACCCCAAACATTATAATATTTTAATGCCATTTCCGACACCAACGTTGTAGTTGGAGAGGAGTACAACCATTTATGTCAAAAGTAATTAAAATATCAGGTTAACAGAGCAATAGGTTCTACGACTGGCATTGGAAAGACCATGTTATGTGATTTCATGTGTCAGATTTCCTTTTTCATATTAATTGATTAACTTTTGTCGTAGCCTATCAAGAAAAAAAGGAAAGTTTAGTTTTAACCTGAATTATGAACAACATTAAAATCATCATCGTGATTACGACGACCACCACCACCACCAGCATCATTATCATCATCATCATCATAGGTCTGTAGAAACTTTCGGAAGTGATGGGGGCGGCATTGGCGGATCCAGTACAAACCCTGTATGGAATTTTGGTTACAATGGCAAACATTAATTATGTAAAAATGGCTCACAAATGGGGAGGGGTGTGGGTCACGTCAACCACGCCCCATCCCGGTTCCTACGGGCCATCATCATCATCACAGTCTCATCATTCTTTTACAGATGACGTATTGGTATATTTCCCGTTTGTATACGTTTTCATTTCTGTAAGAACATGTCTATAAAATAGTCCATTCTGAAGCTTACCGAGGAGTAGCCTATGTGGTTTCTAATACAAACCAAGTTAGGTCTGGAGCTATATAGAAAGAGATAATACCAAAGAGTAGCATATGTGCTTTCTAATACAAACCAAGTTAGGTCTGGAGCTATGTAGAAAGAGATAATACCGAGGAGTAGCCTATGTGGTTTCTAATACAAACCAAGTTAGGTATGGAGCTATGTAGAAAGAGATAATACCGAGGAGTAGCCTATGTGGTTTCTAATACAAACCAAGTTAGGTCTGGAGCTATGTAGAAAGAGATAATCTTGAAATGGTTGGTATAACTCCAAATGTTATCATCTAAAAGACTGTTCAGCTTGTAACTCAAATAAGGCTAGTATTCATAAAAAAATCCGCAAATTCAGATATTGAGTAGAATATTTGATTTTCTTTTACAAATCCTACATTGTAGATAACAGTATATTATTACGAGGAACACACTTCCACGTAAATATACCACATCACCGTGGACCATCATTAAAGGTATATTATAGCAGGGGCGTTAGAGCGAAATTCATATGGGGTGGGGGGGAGGCTGCTCGCTTTTCTGAACATCAGAATTTGCCGGTGAATAATTCAACAATGAATAAAAAAAAACGTTTATTAGAATTATTGGGGGGAAGGGGAGCTGCAATACTCCTAATTATAGGATGTCTAATAATTTAACATCTTTAAAATCAATTACGTACACACACATTCTTACAAAAAAATAATTAAAAAATTCTGTCTTCAGTTCTACGTTTTTAATTTATATTTTTATGAGAACTGCCACTTTAGATATTTCGAATTTCAAACTGATTTCGGAAAACTGAAGAATAACGTTAAGCATGGACGTAAATCACGGGGGAGGGGGGGAGGGGGCGGGACTCATCCCCAACGTTTTGAACGGGGGACACCTGTATAATTATCCCCCACTTTTTGTATAGAAAAACTGATAATTTAAGTGAAATTGAAATTAAAATGCCTAAATAATAATCTTTACCAGTATTTCTCTTTATTTTATCAATGTAACACTTTAAACCATATCGTCTTAGCGCAAATATACCAAAGTACACAAGTGGTCTATAATAGTGGGGAAAGGGGGGGGGGGGGTTTGAACTACTGTTATCGGCTTGAAAGTCCGACATTCTAACGAATCATAACAGTGATGATAGTAAGTGTTCTTAAAAGTTGAAAGAACCCTGCCTGATGATGGCACCCGCCATTAGAAAGCTGTACCGGTGTTTGTAAATTTGTTACATTTTAAAATCATGGATAATGTTTCAAAACTTCTTTGTTTTTGTCAATGTTATTAGTATCTGCACACCCGGCCATCTCCTTCTTAATATGTAATAATACTGTGATAGTTTATGAATACATTAAAATTTCAAAAACAAACTAATATATTTACATATTTTAACATAAGTAAATTTATGCACACGGACCTGTGATTTTTCCCCCCTGTAAGCTAGTTTATGCATATGCGCCTATATTTCTTCATGGATCGTTAGCAAGTTGGAGTCTTGTCGTCATGTGATGGACATATCGCGTGCTCGTTTAAATCCTGGTCCGGTTTAAATTGCGCATGACAGATAATATTTAACTCGAAAACAAGTGCCACGGGTTTCAAGATAGCGCTCAAGTCAGTTATAGAAAAAAATAAGAAATTTAAACTTTTAATCATGTTTGTTTTATTTCAATTTTTTTAAAACATTTAAATACTGATTAAAAAAGAATCACTAGGTTTTCTCTCTCTATCTAACCTTGATTCGGCAGTCCAAATTGCTTGCTTAATATATATTTACGAATCATTGTCAGAATTTTTTTTTTATCCGAACGTTTGACTATGCTGATAACTTCTTCTTTTAATATAGATAACATTTTACAACCATGTCTTATCCCTTAACATGGGATGATTGGTGTAAACAAGGGAATGGAACAAAAAATAAAATAAACAATTATGTGAAAAAAAACATTTAACAAATATGGTAAGAATTATACTGGTAATGGATATAACATTTTCTTGATAAAGGCGAGAAGCCGAAATGTTTTTAGTGTTTAAATTTTTATTTATAGCTCTTTGAAGGATTTTAATTATATTTATAAAATTTGACTTCTCTTTCATTTAACTGATCTGCAAGACCGGCGAATCCATAAAACTAGTATTGTTGATTAATCACGTGATTAGTTTAAATTTGTGGATGCAGAACTTCTGAAACGGAGGGGTCCAAACGTGATTGGTGAATAGGACTTGGGAAAATGGTTAATTTTCACGTCCTTCCACTTTAAATAGTAACTGTTATTTACCAAAATATTAAAATTAAGAGAGTCGCCAGTCTAAATTATAGTTTCTTTAATGTGTTTCGTACTGCACATTAAGAGTTAGATAAAAAGAGGACAATTATAAATGATTTTATTTATATATTTTAATAATGTATGTTGATTAAATTCATATAAAATATTAATGTGTGCTTTCCTGTTCATTCATCCATTTCCTGCCTGTTTATATTTCCACATATTCAAGTGCACCTAATTAGTAATATTTTATATCAAAACAAGATGGCGCTGGATTTACAACCCAGACGAGATTTGCCGATTTCGCTCCAAAATCTGTGCTTATTTTTATCCATCACAAATTCATAACGTGATGGACAGTGATGATCTTTTTGTAGCTCCATGAGATTTTATTACCCAAATAAAGCTCGATATATATCTTGGTAAAAGCTCTGTATTTGTCCTGACCTAGCAGGCGCCACGAGTTCATTTCCAGGTTCCCGCCGGATCACGGAATATCCACGAGGTCTTCTGCTCGCCAAATAAAACCCATGTGCAGAGAGGATAAAATCGGCGTGTTTTTAATATTTATATTGAACGGTTAGCGGCTGGCCCATCTATTATTAACATTTCAGACGTTGCATATGCGCAGTCGAGTGACAAGTGATGATGGAAAACTGTAAAGTGGTCTCAGACAAATTAATGAAATTTCACTTTGATATAATGCAGATTTACGACGTTTGGTTTATTTGATGAACATTGATTCAAACTAAGACTGGTATGAACTATTACATTGACTGTGTATGCCACATAACGGCTTAAAAATACAAATAATCTTAGTAATTAAAAAATAACACGTACTATTGTTTTTGATTTTGTTACACATTAAACGCATAGTCCCACGGACCCTTGACCAAATTAATTTCCAAACAAAGAATTAATTTTGAATATAAACATTTCATTTGTCCATAAAAAAAACTTCATTCAGCTACTTACATAATAACCGCATCTCGCTAATTATCAATATTTTACAAATAATAATGAATTATGCTCATGGACAAACAAATAGAAAATAAATAAAATAAAAACGCCCCTACATTTAACATATTAACCCGGTAAACTGACTTTCTCTATAATAATTTGCAAAAACTTACATTCTTAACACAGAAGTGACTTCTTAGGTGTTGAAAATAAATTATAAAAAGTAATTGCAGCGGGTCTATTTCTAAAGTCACTTGGTATATACGCTTTTCTATCAGCAGATAAAGATGTACAATTGAAAATATAATGAAACTCGTTACTACAATGCGCCAAAATATCCATTAGACCAGATATACGACTTGCCAAAGCGGCAAAGGTGAACAAGATATATTTTTAATCATATTATATACTTATGTAATAACTAGTGTTATCAAATATATTGATAAAAAGTTATTTTGCTTTGTTTTTTATCTTTAATATTTATTCGATACTTGTTTCCTTTACATAAGAATAAAACAAAGACAAACTGAACAAATTTCATCTACAGTTCACCTCTAAAATGAACAGATTAGTTATTATTTCAATTTTCAACAAACTTAGCAAACACTTTGGGGTCTTAATATTTGAACAGGATAATAGGTACAAAATACGGAGATATACATGTGTAGGACATTAATATATTTAATCTGAAGTTTTAAAAATGCGTTAACAGATGACCTGATTATCTTAATTATGAAAACGAGAATGATAAAAAGAACACAATTTCATCCTTCCATGACAGTCTTTAGGAGACCTGCCAATCTCCAAGACTGACCATTATAGAATGATGTTCGTTCCTGTATTATTCCAATCACCCTACCAATTAGACAAAATATATTTATTCACAAATTTAATATCAATGTATGGGCCTCCTATATTGGAATGAGGCTAGTTCAAAGTGGCCTTGACAACTAGGCCTGCATTTCCTTTGCCCCTAATACCAACATGACTGGTTACAAAATTATTCTTTGTATGATAAAAAGAAACAGTTTCGTATCACAATCACAATTAGGAATGTTCCAGCTTCATTTGATTTAAACCCAAGAGACACGAAAGTGAGTCTGTAACAATAACAAATCTTAAGTACATCAAGTACAGCCCGTGTTTCGGCTGTAAATATTGATGCCGAATCAAGCTATCTCTTCGACATTGTTTTAGACTGAAATATTGCAGCACAAACAGAAATGGAATCACTAAATCTATTCTTAATTTCCAAGAAATGTTGTTTGTAAGCTAGTGCATATGTACGATCTTTTATTCAGTGGACCAAGTCAAATATCAGGAGGTGTTATACACAATGGAGAACGAATAAAATATCAAAATATAGTTCATTGTGGAAGTAGTTAAAACTGGTTGACGTGAAAACAGAAGTATGAATAGCATTTGACTTAGCATCTGACTACTTCATTGATGATGCTTATGATGATGATGACACTAATACAAATTCTGCTACTGTTGGTAATGATGATAATGATGATAATGAAGGTGATGGTAACAATACGAATTCTGGTGTTGTTGATGATGATGATGATCAGGATGCTAATAAGAATTCTGGTGCTGTTGATAATGATAATGGTGATTATGCTGATAAAGATGATGACGATAATAAGAATGCTACTACTGTTGATAAGAATGTCTCTAAGACGAAGACGATGATGATGATGAAGACAGTAACCACATTGAGAATCCTTATTTAATAGGACCACGCAACGAATACATTTTTATCACCATACCAGGGAATACCGTACAGGCGCGGATGCGGGATTTCTGAAAGGGGGGTTGTCCAAATGTGGATTTCTGGAAGGGGATGGGGGTCCAAAAGTGATGAGTGAATAGAAACGGGGAATTTTTTTTAATTTTCACGTCTTCCACTCGGAAAAATGTTAAAACAAAATTCTTGAAAATAGGGTCCAGACCCCATGGATCCCCCTCGATCCGCTACTGCAGTAAACCAATTAGCACATATTTGCTAATAAGCAGGTCACTTAAGACTGTACAATAAAAAAAGATCACATATACAGGATAATTACGTAATCAATTTTTGCGTCTCTTGTTTGGTCTTAAAAACCTGTCAACAGTATAAAGCCGAACACGGAACGCGGTGGGTCTGACTAACCCATAAATACTGGTTACGCCCCTTGGTAATAGAATAGGGCCCTTAACTCTACAGAGGGCGGGCCATCTCACAGTGTCTGGGAATTTCTTTGAAGCTAAAAAGGAAGAACGTTGTAAAAAGAAGTATCAAAATGTAAGAAAAGATTAAAGTGAACATAAACTTCAGTGAATTTGCTTTTTGTTTATATCGCGTTTAATAGCATCATCAACGTTCAGCTTTGTCTGAATCAGCCTTCCTGGATGCATACATTATGTTTATTACCTATCAGTGGGGTTGTGGTTATGCCACCGAATTCAATTATGATATGATGTGAGTTTGAATCCCAATACATGGAATCAGTATTAGTAAATTATATTCAAGATTATCTACAACTTTTTACACCGCTGTCCATGGGCGAAAATCCGTCCCTGTCCAAAATATGGGGGGACGGACCACCCCACTGTATTAAGGTCACACCCCCACCCGGTTAGACGCCATTATAGACCCCTTGTGTACTTTGTGCTAAGACAACATGGGTAAGTGTTAGATTGATATAATAAAGAGAAATATTAGTAAAGATTGTTATTTAGGCATTTTAATTACACTTTTTCGTAGGAAAAGTGGGGGGATAATTACATAGGCGTCCCCCCATCCAAAAAGGATTTATGCCTATGCCGCTGTCCTATTATTATTATCAATCATTATTAAAATATTGTATATAATAAAAATAATAGAACATGACACGTACTATTCATAATAGTATTTCTGTAATTTAACACTTTTATCTTTTTGTCCATCAAATTACAAATGAGAAGGCTGTTTTACCTATTTCTATGAAGGTGCAGACACTAGGAACAAATGCAGGAAAAATGGCGGATTCATAAAATTTATTTAAGGGGGCCCAATGATATGATGCTGATTCCTCAGGGTTGGTAGGTACTGGGATCAAATATCAGTGGAGACATTACATTTTTAACCTCGATATCGGCTCCACATAGGCTACTCCTTCCGATAAGCAGCAAGGGATCTTTTATATGCACCGTCCCACAAACAGGACAGCGCATACCACGGCCTTTGATAAATCAGTTGTGTACCACTGGCTGGATTGGAAAATAGCCCAAACTGCAAGTGGGTCCACTGAGAAGGATCGATCCGACGACCGACCGTTTCACAGGCACATACGCTACCGTTTGAGCTAGATCCCTCTCCCTATTTAATAACAGTATGCAGGGGTGTCAAAAATATCTTTAACATTTTTGAAATAACAGTCATTGACCATTGTATCATAACCTATGTATCTATGTGTCATCTGTTAGTTATAAATATACCTGTTCATCTATCACGTTACCTGTATATTTATTGCTTGGGTCGACGAATGAATCCATTTCATGTTTGAAAGGCGGTCGTTATTTGTCTTTGAACATAACGTATTTATTATGATTTTATTGCTACAATATTGCAGCTATATCCACCGAAATAAATTACCGTTTGTATTATCCGCGTTAGAAAGTAATTTATTTCTCACTTTAAAAAGAACCGTTATGAAAAGAAATCCAATCTAGTTCACAAAACCAGAATTGTAGAAATTACATTAATTACTGCAATTCCAATTTGCAGCTAATTCATTTGTGTTTCCATGCCGTACCTCTGATGATAGGCACAAACGAAACCTATTTCTAGCGGCGCCTTTGAAGCTACAGGTAACAGGTGTAAATCGTCTAGGTGTGTGAATCTGGGGTTAAAAATTCGCTCGAGTTACAGATCGCAGTGGAAAGCGACATTGTTTTCTCTTGGTCTTTGTTGTGTTGTGAAGGGAGCTAATACGACGTTAGAGACTACTCGTTTCATAGGCAATAAACTTCCAGTTCCGTTTATTTACAGTTTATACTAGGATGTTGATGGTTTATTTACAGTTTATACTAGGATGTTGATGGTTAAGTACAAAATAGGGCCTTGACTACCATACTAAATGATTTTTTAAAAGTTTGAATACTGTTTATCCTATTATATATATATATATTAGAAATTAAAAATACAATTTAATATTTTTACTATTAAAAGTGTTCATCACATTTTGTACGGAAACTGCTGATTCGGTCCGTTGACAGGACGGTAGAAACCTGGGGTGAGGGACGGGGAGGGAACGTGTCCCCCACATGTCAGCTTTTTTTTTTTACACATTAATGTTTTCCATTGCAACCAAAATTTGATACAGAGTTTGTATCCGATCTATCAGTATCCATCCTCCCATACAGGCCCGCGTTGAATAAACCAAAACAGAACCTTAGCTACTACACTAAATGATTTTTAAAGCTAGCATACCGTCTATCTATTACTGAATAAACAAGATATTCTGATAATTAAAACAAATTCTTTTTGCTATCAGAAGTATTGATAATGTTTTTCAGGTATATTGCTATCATTCGGTTCTTTGAAGGATGAGTGCAAAACGTAGCTTTAGTTACCTTAGTAATTAATTTTAAAGATAATATATTGTTTATCTGAATATCCTGTTAGTAACGAAAATCACAAATTACGTTTTCTCTCAAAACTGCGTTTCCTCACCAAAAGTTTTGATCACATTTTTCAAGAGGACTACCACAATAGAGTTCGTAGATGGATAAATGCAACATTGAGCTTTAGCTACCAGATATTTTACACGACACACTTTTTTTAAGTTAGTATTTCATCCTATTACTGAACATCTACAGCCACACCTTTTAAAAGTTATATTTTGTTATGAAAAGTTCTTGTCAGATGTTAATTTTTTTTTTATGAGGCATACCACAGACATGCTGATCCACAATTTGGATATTGTCATATTTTTTTACTTTTATATATATATATAAATTATAAATTATCTTTTAAAAAATATTTATTAAAGGACATTAACAAACCCTGCAGTTAAGAAAATATCCACGGCAAAATAAATGCTGTGGAGAAATAATGTCCACGACATTTTCCACGGCAATTTTAGCTTGAAGTATGCTTTATTTTTAATAATATGAAAAAATACACATTGAAATTTCTTTAATGCCGCGGAGAATGAAAAACTTCACGGCAATCTCCACGGTACTGCCGATTACCTCGGACAATTTCAGAGTTTGCATTAAAGGACGCCGTTACTATATTATAACTTTAAATTAATTTAAATTAAAATAAATATAAATAATCTAAGAAATGTTTTGTTCTGCACGAGGTTCAAATTCTGGTAATACACAATGTAATTTTATTCAAATAGATGACAAAATGCTTTTAGCACCACTCAACAATTATTGTTTCAATAATAGCTGTCAAATTTCAATAAATAACCCCTTTTCAGTGTGTCTTAAGAGACAAACACGCCATTACTGGCAACAATTACAAACCCACAACATTTTATTTCATTGCTTTAAGGTTCTCGAGTTAAAAGACTCAACGGAGTTAATTATTAACGAAGAGAAACGGTGCAACATGACGCAATATACCCATTAAAAAAGTACCGATCGGGATAATTGATCCAGGAGGTACTGCCGCATTGTGAAAAGAATTCAGTTTGCAACTTAACCCAACAATACAGTTTCGGCCAATTAATTTCAGTTCTTCGCCGTTCTCAGCGAGTAATTTTGACACAAACAGTGATGTCCACACAACAAATAAAAAAATTGTGTGGAATTTATTGTCGGATTTAGGAGGATCATAAACAGGCTTTGGGAAGGTAATGAAGTGATGTACAAGGCACTTTGAGACGAAAATAAACTCAGGGTTCACTTTATTAACTTTCACCGATCTGGCACGTTTTGACCATTCTTCTTGATAGGGATAATAGAAAGTGTAGCATTTGTAATATGAATGTAATAGAAGACGAATTTTGTTTTAGCATGTCCTTTCTACCCTTCCATAATAGATACATATATTAAAAATTATTATTACAATAAACCATTTAAATTGACTAAACTACTGTCCAGCGATAATGTAAAACAGCTAATTAAACTGAGTAAATATTTAACCACTGCTACCACTCACAGAGCAGATAATAATTATTGTTACATGAGCTATTCATTAATGTATTGTATATATTGTTATTATGCATGTATTAACCTTTCACTATTGGTTCTGTCTAGCATTCCCCACAATGCGCACATTATATTATGTTAATTATGAATATATATGTATGCCTATAATATGTATATTTTTTGGCAAATAAACAACTTTTGCATCTTTTATTTTAACTGTTGTGTAAAGTTATTCTCATATTGTATGCATATTCTAAACTGGCTATCATCGCGATTTTCGGTCCGAATCACAGTTGACAGTACTCATAATTTAAAACAAAGTTCTGAAATCTTACTATTGATTCTGTTCACCATTCATCACAATACACATATTATATAATGCTAATTATTTTATATGTATGCCTATAAAATGTGTATATATGGCAAATAAACAACCTTTACTAATGAGTTGATTCCACTTTAGTCGTTTATCTTATTTGCTTTTTATCTCGTTTCATCACCAGCCACAATTCGCTTCTTCAGAACCAAAAGGGTTTAAGTTGGGTAGAAGTTAATGGAGAAAAGAGCCAAAAACTGTTTCCCACCTAGAGACAAGTTTTATGTGGAACTTTTTTGATTTCAAGATAAATGTGGGATAACTTAAACACATATACACCAGATACAGCTCACTTAAAGGCATTCAGTGATACTAGTAAGTTCAACACCCAGACTTACACCCTTTTGGTTATGAAGCAACGAATTATTTTATTAAAAAATCTCTCTGTTCGAAGCGAAAATGAAAAGAGTAAACAGCTAAAAAAAAAAAAACTCTAAAATTTCGATTAAAAACCATTAAATGTATATTAACCGATATGTTTTTTTTTATGCACGGTGTGAGGGTGGAGGGGTCGTTAATCAATAAAACAACCTTAAAATAAGTGACACTTAGCCCCAAACAGAATAATAATTAAAAAACAAACAATTATAAAACAAAAACAAAAACCGAAAAAATAAGAAACCCGCCTTAACCCTTACGTATACTATTATTGCTATACATTTATTGGTCTAAAGCAACAGTTGTTTACTATTAAAATTATACATTACTCTTTTAATTATCAATTTTGACACGTGCCTTTTTGTTTGTCTGTTTTTCAAATCAAAATGCATTTTATACCAAATACATCGCTATTTTATAATATTAATCCGACGTCACACACTTTCGTATTGCTAAATACGATAAGATGTATTATATAAATACACCGTTATTTTATATTAATCCGACGTCACACGTATACAATACGATGTATTATATAAATACACCGTTATTTTATATTAATCCGACATCACACACTTTCGTATTTTTAAATACGATATGATTTATTATATAATACACCGGAAAGGTATTATTTATTGATATTTGACAGACATTGTAATTTTAAAATGGTATTAAAAAATAGTTTTTGTCATTTGTAAGAATATAATACATTATATACTACCGGGATTCAAACTTGAGAACATTGCAAAACAACAAATGTCTTGGTTTATTTAATTTTATTAAATTTTTAATTCATTTAACAGGCCATTTTTTTAGAAGAAATGTTTTAAAAGCCCTTATATTTAGAGTAGATTGAAGTATTTAATGAGCATGGATGTTAACATATTTTAATTATATAATAATAATAATAATTTTTAAAACCCCATTCATGTCCTTATTTAATCTCACTTTCAAAAACTAAAATACAACATAAGCATAAATATCCCTTGTTTTTATTTTAACACCCCTAAAAAACGATATTTATTTTTGTGCTGGAGGGGTGGGTGGGGGTGGGGCGCATGTTTCGTTAAACAATTATTAAATGTTAAATGAATTAATATAGTTTAAAGATAATAATAATTCTTTTAATTAAAAATATCGCATAGCAATATAAATAAAATCACGCATAATATCCATTTAGAAAACTGCTAATTTTCATTTTAAATGGCTATGAGACGCATACAATTTTATTTTACAATTAAAATTACTGCATGCACACATTCCTATTTAAATGAATACCATAAACAAAATTAAATTACTAATAAAATATAATGATACATTATAATAAAATAAAATAAATATACTTGAATTTACTTTAGAATGTTTTTTTTTTTTTCACTCATAATAAAACGTTCTTTTATAATATCTACTGGTATAAGGTGGGTGGCATCCTCACGATAAGAGGTTAAAATATCAATAAAACGAATAATATATATTTTGTTATTATTAGTTCCGCCAGTTTGGTTGATGAACGCCTGGGACGTAGCTAAACATGCCTCTTTCTTACATCTCTAGGTGGTCGCAAAAGTCTCGTTTGCTTTAGACAAACACATAATTTTAACCAGAAGCAAACCATTAAAAAAAATGACTCAATAATTTCACTAATTTATGGTTTAACGTGGATGGTCCGACACTGAGACTAAGTCTGGAGTATATCAGTTAGTTTAAGCTCCCTTACCAAGAGAAAATGACTTTTATTGCTTTAAAAAATTATCTGTGCAAAAGAACAAAAATTGAAACGGATGTATTAGCGAATGAAGTAAAAAAGAAAAAGAACGTAAGAAAACTTGAATTTATAGCTAGACATGTTTCAGAAGAAATTTAGTTTTTTAAAATATTATAATTAAAAGTGTACTTTAAAAAAATAAGTAAACATATGTTTCTGAAAAGACATTTTTGGTACACTGTAATTATGATGTATACATTTAACTATTTAACTAAACACGTTTTTGAAGAGAAATTTGTAGATCATTGCAATTAAAATATGTAATTAACAATTTAACTAAACATAATTATGTTTCTTACGACAAAAGTTGTAGAAAATTGTAGTTAAAATGTGTAACTTTAACAATTTAACTAAACATAATTATGTTTCTTAAGCGAAATTTGTTAAAAATTGTAGTTAAAATGTGTAACTTTAGCAATTTAATTAAACATCATTATGTTTCTGAAGAGAAACGTTTGGAAAATTGTTGTTAAAAATAAATGTGTAACTTTAACAATTTAACAAAACGCACGTTTTGAATAGAAATGTTTGGAACACTGTAATTATAACGACTGTGTAGCTTTAATTTTTTAAAGAGTATTTTAATTCCACAGTATTATCAAGTTGAAGTATTAATTCAACTACTGTTTAGAGTTTATGTTTATATTGTTAATTTATCAACAGTGATAAAATGTACAATGATTATACGCTACCCGGTGTACTGAATAAAAATATATTACTAGTATCTATTTTATCTTGTATTTTAAAACATTATTTTTTTTTTTTTTTTTTTTAAATAAATAAAGAATGATAAAATAAAAAAACAAGTTTGTGGTTTGATAAATTATTAATAAACGAAATACATGTCCACTAAGTGGTATTTTTATTTGAAAATATTTTGGATCAGACAAAGGTGATTCAATTTACTATGCCTCCTTTTAATGAATGCAACATTATATTACAGAACTGAATATTTAAAGCAAGAGATATTGAGAGAGTAAGAGATAAAATAGGACAATATTTTTGAATATAAAATATTACATATAGATTCACTTTAAATATTTTTTATATTGTGAATAGTAAAAACAATTAAAACAGCAAATAGCATTCTTAATATCATAATTCTTCTTTTTCTTCTTCTGTGAACGTTCTTTAACCACATCTGACTGATGCTAAAAATGTGCCTCTATCCATGAAGCTTAAATTTAAAAAGTAAACTTTTTCTTACTGCCAATAAACATTTTTTCATGAAGCTTAATTAAAAAAAAAAAATGTTTCTTACTATTAATATATCCATAAAGCTTAATTTTAAAAAGTAAACTGTTTTTCTAACAGTCTGATGCGTAGGACATCCTTGTAAGACACACTGAGAAGTCATAGTTCCTATTTCACAATATTCAATTATAATTTATTTGTTCCCTATATATGTTAATCTATTTTCATTAAGTTTACTAAAATATATATTTTATTTACTACATATAGAAAAGGATCGGACATAAATTTGAATTAAAAATAAATAAATACTGAAACAAATTAGGTTGGGTGGAAGGACATTAAAAAAATATATCTTTTGTCTATCTTACAATTTTAAATACTGAAGCCCCACCCAATTACTCCCACCTCCAAAAAAGTAATGTTTATTATGTTAAATTTCGCCACGGTACAAAGTGATTTACCATCCTTATTTGTCTGCTTGGTGGCCGTTAGCATGCTAATAAATATTTTTCCTAGATAGGGTCGGATTCCCGGATACATATTTTAGTCATTTGAAACGTATTCTTCTCTCTCCTATGCATGAATTTAGTTTTGTATTATATATACAATTACACTATCAAGTGAATTGTATAGAGTAAAATAACAAGAGCCAGACTAGTGCATTGTGTCACAGATAGTTCGTTTATAACCTCTAACTTACACAGTCAAACCTATTTTCAACAGTCACCCAAATGAGTAAAAACAAGACACCTCTTACGAAAAGTGGCTGCTTAATACAGGTTGTGTTGTACTAAATTAGCTGATTTGGGAGAAAATGGAGGTGACCCTTTAACACAGGTGTCTGTTTAATACAGGTTATATTGTACTAAATTAGCTGATTTTGGAAAAAATAAATACACGTGAGATGGTATTCACCACACTTTATTTTTCATGCATATTGTGTTTTCTCTTTTTCTACTATGAATTACAATTAAAAAAAAACAAGTGTTCTTTCCTGTGAGCCGAATACTTATTAATATTCGTGAGTGAAAGAAATGATTTCATTTATTAACGGAAATAGCCGGAAAATACCGCCTACAGTACAAAAAACCTTCCACTCAACCCCACCCCGCCCAAACACACCCCTCCCCCACGAAACCCAAACAAATCCCCACACTTTACGTCGTGTGAAAAAACGATACTCTCCACTTATAAAGAAATGTTTTCTTAATTTAAAAATATGCAACTCGTCAAAAGATATTTTTGTTAAAATCTGTTTAATATTTGTTAATTTCGTAATGACGACCATGTCAGTACCATTGACTAATAAACCATATTAATAAACATTTTATTGTTTCGCAAAACAAGGCTTTAACTTTAAGCTGTAAAGCGGCCATTATCGTAACTGGTGACGTCATAACAACAAACGAATAAAACATATCTGAGTATTGAAGATGATCACAAAAGTGAAACCCACACACCGAATTAATCTTAGACGGCAATATTTTATTTCGTTCAATACGAAGATGACAACTTTTGATATTCCCTTCACATGCGCAGTGGGGACAAGCAAATGGTCGGGAAAGAGGCTCTTTATGGGCTTTAATACTTCTTGAACTGGAGAGTTCCAACTTTTATATCACTGTCCAGCTTTGAAGTCAGATATAAATCCTGTTTCATTGCTCATCCAAGTTTTTATAGTTTTCCATAATTTGTTTTTCGAGAATACTTCACGTGACAGGAAAATGACGTTCTTTGCTTTATAATCGGCATTCGGTGCTTGTATTTTGTATTGCCAGCTCTTGACCCCCCAACATAGCAGAAATAAACAATATTACGTTGGCAAAATACCTTTGATCTTGTTCGGAAAACATAATACCAATTGCAAGAAAGAAATTATTAGTAAAAATCACATAGTGACCTATATTTGACAGAGCAATCATAACTTGCATCTAGACATTTCAGAGTGGAATCTTAAATAAAATAATGTCTTGCTTTGGACAAAGTCTCGACCTCAGTATGAGCACTCTCAATGTTCAATGATGATAGTTTGTATTTTGGTGATCTGTCCTCACCCGGCACCAGTCAGAACAAATGTTGGTGTAGTGAGTGTATTCAACCAGTTTATTGCTTTACGCTACAAGCTTATCAGCCGAACATATATACAAACATTATAATAATATAATATACACATAATAATAATATACATAAATAAATATATATACATACATAAAATATAATAATATAACATAATAATATACACATAATAATAATAATATACATGTATACTACATAAAGATATATACATACAATATAATAATATAACATA
>JAULBS010074701.1:7320-20574 GCA_032355785.1 Symmetromphalus regularis
TTACAGACACAAACAAATTAACATTCGCTCACCAAACCTACATGTACTTCTTAAACAAACTTGGAAAACTGACTCCTCTCTGTTAAATACATCTTTTATTCTTTTAATTAATATACCTCTTTAATGAACTCAGTAAACAGACTCCTCCCTCATAAATATGTCTTTTATTCTGGGTATTTTGTTGTGGAGTCTGCACATTCCTTTACGTGGAATCTTTCACAGATTGAGTTCTGTATTATGTTTGTCTGTCTATCTGTTTGTGTCTGTGTCTGTGTGTGTGTTTATGTGTATATGTCTGTCTGTCTGTCTGTCTATGTACATGTAGGTGTGTGTATCTTTTTGATGTCATGTTACTCTAATGTGGAATCTCCACATTCACTGAAATGGAATCTCAGACTGATCTCTGTGTTGTCAGTCTGTCTGTATGTATGTGTGAGTGTGTGTGTGTGTGTGTGTGTATGTGTGTGTGTGTGTGTGTGTGTGCAAACTAAACAAGAAATGCTGTTTTAAATTAAGATGGGAATGAGGTATTCAGTTTCGAATAAAGTGCCTTTCTATGGATTCTGGCTCTCTATACAACACACGTTCTTCTAGGCTTTCTTTCTGTCTTTACATCTATCTCAGTTCACAATTCTAGGATGAAAAAGTCCGACAAGGACTCGCTGTATGCACATCTAAAGAACCTCACACGAATTCAGTGAGGCTTACAGCATGACGCAGATAAGACAGATAAATATTTGAGGGGAACTTCGGACACTTATACTATAAAAATTTAGAATCCTACATGATTTTAGATTCGACCAGTGGTCCACAACAGGTTTATAATTGGTTTATCAAAGGCCGTGTTTTGTGCTATCATCTTTAACAGATAGTGCATATGAAAATACCGTGTTGCTTATCGAGAAGAGTGGTCACATTAGTTTGGCGGCAGCGGATTTCGTCATTCACTAAATGATCTCCTGGACAAACAGCAAAGGAAGCTGAGATGTGTGTTCAGGACAGCTTGCTTGAACCATAACTGGATATATAATTACCACAGTGCTGTAGCCATAATTGGATATATAATTACCACAGTGCTGTAGCCATAACTGGATATATAATTACCACAGTGCTGTAGCCATAACTGGATATATAATTACCACAGTGCTGTAGCCATAACTGATTCAGACGAGGCAACATATAATTTTTTCGACCATGATTATAAAACTGACGAATATACTTTTAAAAACTTTTATTTGGACATTTAGTGGGACCCTCTTCAGATTTGCCTCGTCTGTTTTCCAGCACAGAAGCACGAAAATAAGTATCACCAACCAACCAACCAACCATGATTTTAGAGAATATCTGTACCCGTACTCGCCTAAAAATTGTACACTATATCTGTGTCTATATCTCGCTTAAAAAAGCTGGTTATAATTATGCAGGGTCAAAACAACCATAACTCACTGTGTTCGCAAGGCTAACATTTTCTATTATCAATCTTGTTTTGAGTGACGGGCCTTGGCAGATAATGAAAAATAAGTTCCGACAAGCCACCTTTAACGTCTGGAATGAAGACAAATGGCGTTGAGTAACGAAAATACGTAATAAATATAACACAGACAGTTTATAATTGTATTAGATTATACCCTACTTCCGTCACTTATATTGTCCTACTTGTCACTGCAGTTAATTTAAGACACTGCGATATACATTTAGAAATAATTCACTTCGCTTGGAGGTCTAGTTGCCTGAAATAGGTTTCTTGACAAAAGAAATAAAATAAATATATATTTTTTTAATTTAAAAGTACCAGTCCCTTTTATTGGTTGGTACGATGTAACATATATATCATCTATATAATAAAGCTGTTCAATAAAAAACGTAATTTTGATAATGTATCTCAATGCATATTGATTAATAAATGAAATTACAATCTTAAACAAATGTGTTTTTGTGAAGAAAAATATCTCGTTCTTAATGATTTCTACTCGCCTGTGATGAAAGGGCGAGAGGGCGAGCAGGCTTGCGTTAATTTCTATCTCTGAGACATGTTATATAATTTTAAATATATAATAATGTTTATCAATTATCTAGTAATATATTCATTTAAGGAAAGTTTAAACAGATACTTGTTGCGATTTACAAGACAGACTAAATGAAAGCAATGTCTATTTAATACAAACACATTGGCTAATCAGAAACTATCACGTGTCAAATTCATGGTCTTCAGAGAAAACCCGCTACAACCAAATATGCTACTCTTTCCGATTAGCAACAAAAGATATTTTACATGTGATTTTCTACACAGGACTACATACCAAGGCTTTTGTTGAATCAGTTCTGGATCACTGACTGGAACAAAAATGAAGTTTCACTGAAGGGGTCAGTCTGATGACCCATCGCAGTTTAATTTGTGGCCGTCTGAGTTTTATCGATCATCTTCAGCGAACACTGATTTCATCACTGATTTTGAAGTAGTTCATGAGAATAGGTCATCAAATGCTCCCCTATATATCCTTTGGACACTGCCTTGTCCAGAAATACTGTTTTGTTCATGATTGTTACGTTTAGACAGACAGTTTACTTCCTGTTTCACTCAGAGTCTAGCACTTGTGTATGAAAATCGCTGGTATATGCTGTCCTGTCTGTGAGAAATTGCTATAATCAATTACTGTTTATTTATTCCACATAAAAGAAACCTTATGATAAACAGGAATAATTGAATTCATTAAATCAACCATGCATTAGCATGTAACTGTCCTTTTACTTCAGTCTTGTTTGAAGTTAACATTCACAGACTCAAAACGATCGGGAATATGTTGATTGACCACACAAAACGACAGCTGTACACAATCCAAAGTGGAATTCGGAAATTTATTGCCGTAGCGTATGTACTTCGTTTTGGCTCATTTACTTTCATCTGATAAGATATTAGTGTTATTTACAACAGTGCCAGATCGAGGAAGTTAGTATACGTTCTAATGATTTTATTACTTTACTACTTTCGTTGTTTCGTGACGTCACTGTAACACGATAAGAGGTTTATCGCGATAACATTTCTTCTTGACACGATAAAAAGAAATACAGTATATCTATATAATTGAGTTAAATATTTTAAGTATTGATATTTTATAAACACTTGTCAACATTTAAGTTGCTGTTATGACACTAAATACATTACAAACTGCATATTATCTTGCTATCGTAAATAAAGTAGTTCCGGCGGTTACGGTTTAATTCAAAATATTTTATCAATTACTGACCATTAATCTATTGAGGAAATATCTGATCCAGGTATTCTGATAGGTGAAAAGGTCGAAAGTCTATTTAATTTAAAAAGAAGCAACGCTTTTAATATACAGCATGTATTCCACACAAACTATTCCTGAAGGAGATGCAGAAATTTTGGAAGGCGGAAGGAGGAAATTCAAATATTTTGTATTTTATTTTATGTTTTTGATTTATTTTTTAAAAATCATTTATTGTCCCAGAAGCATTTTAGTAAGGTCAGGGATGGGGCCCCGAATCATTACCTAACAATAAACATTTATATACAATAAACAAACATAATAAATATACTTATACATAACTATATTGGCATTTAATTACTCCTGGAACTGAAAGAAAGAAAATAAAAAGAAGAGTGACAGAGAGGGAGAAAGAGAGAAAGACAGACAAGAGATAGAGAGAAATTCAAAGTAGTTAGAACCAAATTTTAATGAGAAAAATAAAAACTGATAGCCGGATGGAAGGTCCGGACCCATCGATGCCCTCTGGATCCACCCCTGATATTCACTTATTTAGGTTCAGAAAATAAAATGGACGAACATTTGTGTATGGGTTCGAATCATATCATCCCTATCTTGTAATGACAGACAGATATTTATTCTTACACTGTTTTAATGAGTAACTGTTGTTTGAACTAGCTCAAGTCAGACCCACTTTGTTCCAGGAATAGGTCCAGAAGGCGGCAGTGACAACAGTCCAGCGTTCACAGACGAAGTGTTTTTGCCTGACACTCCACCACCCACGCCTATACTGAAACAGCAAACCAACACCCACCAGGAACCTGTAAAGACAAATGTCATCCACGAACTCATGATGTAAGATTTTTTAAATTATTTTTTATTTGACCACCCAGAGTAAAAACTAATTTGTAGATTTTATAGCAAACATTCCGAGCAAAATGTCATTGAGACACGGACATTAAGAACTAAATTGTGATGTTCAGATCCAAAAGAGAAACGATATTGATTTTTAAAATACAATTTTAATTAATCTGAAAGATACTTTTTAAAAATGGTGGTGTTTTTTCTTCTATTTATTTATATATATTTATTATTAATTTGCATTGTATTTATATTTATTTATGTTAACAGGCGAACATTTTGGAGTAGTGAGTTGCAGGAATCCGGACCCTTTTTGTAGTAATTTACAAAAAAATACATAACTTCCTGGTTTTTGTTGTAATTATATGTCTATAACAGTTTGTTTTTAACGAATCGGTTCTTCTCACTTATTGTCTGATGTATCAAATATTTATTTTTATGTGCATTTAGATTGGTTTGTTGTATTTTCATGCTTATATCCAATTAAAGTTCAAGTAAACTGTCATGGACTCACAACTCATCTTCATGTGCTGTCTTTCCAGGACAGATGTTAGTGTTAGTAGCAGAAACAAAACTCGCTTCTGCCACACTAATACGGATACTATGATCGATAAGCAGCAAGGGATCTTTTATATGCATTATCCCACTGACAGGATAGCACAAACCATTGACTTTGATAAAGTAGTTATGGGCCACTGGTCGATGTAAGTGGTCTACAGCTACCCACTATGCCTTCAGAGTACTCATTCTAGGTTGGAGCGGATACCGAGATTAAAATTCCAATGCTTCTACTAAGATTTGATCCAAATACCTAACAGCCGCGAGTCCGACAGCGTAACCACCAATTACAATACCGTGGCCAGTTTTGTATGTACTTATCTCTGTGTTGATATATTACAGGGAAAGCCTCTTTGTAAATCTGAGCGGTCTGTACGCCATGCTGCTTGTCATTCTTGGTGCAGTTATTCCAATATCGGCAACGTTCACCAGAGAGAGAAGACCATACCTTTTTCAGGTTTGTAAAAACACAACTAATATTTAGTATAAGAGATATCAACATCGATTCTCCAAAGATGGTAGACAGTCCCCCAACTCCATTCACCCTCCCTCCCACCCACCCAGACCCCCCAAAAAAAACCCACAGCAACATGGTGGCTATGATGAACCCCAAACTCTATTTCTACGTACATCCAAGCAACTCAACGTTTTCAGAAAACACATTTTACGTTGGGCATCTACTGTGGATGCCACCCGGTGACATTGGTTTACAATCATTTTGTGGCCAGCTGCAATGAAATTTGATATACATGAATTTCTTTTTGGTATTTTACTAAACGATATTTGACAAACAACAGTGCCAGGTCGCGTCCATTTTAGAAACCGCAAAAACTAGGTCAAACGTACTTGGCTCGTCCTATGTAGATGTCCTGTTATTAATTTGTTTGCGCACGGTCCTTTTGACGGTAATATTAAAGGGGTTCAATCACGGTTTTCCCCGCCTTTTTGTACGAATCAAAACCTGAATATGATCAAAACACTTAAACATAATTATTGTAGATTTGTATTTGATTATAATATTAATATAATAAAATATTATCTGTCTGGTTTTGTGTGCCAAAAAAAAAAAAAAAAATTTGTATAGCTGAGTGTAACCGAAAATATTATGTTCACTTTGCTGACAACCAATCACAGACACCGTTTTATAGAGGACATGGTACAACAACGATGGCCATGTTTTCTTCTAATAGGATCAGTCTGCTAGTAGTCACGTGATTATGTAATCAGTATTGAATGTTCTGATTGGATGAAAGTACTTAGTATTGATTGTCCTCATTTTGGTAGCGAAATAGTAGTATAATACGAAATAAATAAGTATATGTAAAACAAACAAATTGTTGTACATATTTCAATGTATAAAACTATGTTGTAAATTTGTCTTCAAAATATATGAAATGTACAGTGTATTTTTTTATTTTTTTATTGATACGTAACAGTCTTTGTTGTATTAATTCAGTATACGTGATTCTTTTTACTGATTTGCAATTTCAGGGATTCTACGTGTACTTGTATGGCGTCAGCATAATGTTTCTGCTATTTATGTGCATCGGTGTCCTGAGAACACGAGAATGTCGTTGGCCATGCCAGAAGAAACGACACAACCCATTGATCAATGCACTACACCGGAAGAAGTTAAACAAGAACTACTCATTCGACGATTCGCCGCATTCACACACCGGAAGTTTCTACCTCAGACTTGGTGCTGTTGGTGGGTTTTAGAATTTATAATAAAAAGTTACAGATGAACGCGCACTGAAGACCAAACTATAATGTTATAATCATCACTTGTTTTCATAAGGGGAACGAGCTATTTTCATCGTACATCACTGTAAAACGTATACCTTTACATATAAATTACCATATAAGTTAAAGTTGTTTCGAAACGTTTCTAACAATCGATTGCGAGTTACGTACGATTTTTAACAATGACAGTGAAGTGTATTTTCACAAACTATTGAGTTACGTTTTAGAAAAAAAGATTTATACAACAAAACGAGTTGTAAGATATTAGTCTGTGTATATTGCATCAAACTACAACTAGTGTAGTAACCTATTTGAACATCATCGAGTATATAGACAACAAATTATAAAAAAAATTGCAAATTTTTGTGTGACCCAATTAAACAGTTTTGATTAACGTAATATAAAACACAAATGCATGCATTTCAGTTTATATATATATATCAATGTGTGTGTGTGTTTGTGTTTGTGTGTTATGTGTTCGATACCGGTATATATATTATATAGCAGATTTCGTCTCTCCTACTAAAACTAACCTCTATCCTTGGCAGACAGTACATGAAGCTTAAACCTTAACTGGAAATAAGCACGAAAATAAGTATAACCAACCAGCTTCGATCCAGGCTTATAACATTTTATGTGTACAAACCTTATTATGATGTTCGTGGAAACCGAGATATTTATTTAAAATGAAACAAACACAACTTCTCTAATCATAAATATAGAATTTTTGTTTTATTTTACAGCTTTTGGCATTGGCAGCATGATAAAGAGCGGCCTGACTTTTGGAGCTTATTTTGAATCTAATGTCCATAACTTTTGTGACGAAATCATCAGCGGTATCCGTCCATTATTGCATCTTGTGTTCACTTTTAGTCAGCTCTACTTCGTGTTTCTTCATTCTAAAGTAAGCATATTATTTTCCCTTCTCTTTATCCCGCATTCAGCTATTTTGTATATTCATATTTATACCTTTCTTCCATAAGTATCTCAAGAGGTAACTGGCCTATCTCAAGTGCGATGGGTCATCGGATCGATCCCTTTCTACGGACCCATTTGGGCCCGTTATCGTTCCAGCTAGTAGTTCAGAAATAGCTTAACAGATACTGTGGTTTGTGCAGTGTTGTCTGTCGGAAAGCGCATATAAAAGATCTGCTGCTAATCGTAAGGAGTATCGTATTTGGTGGTAACGTGTTCCCTCTGAAAACCATAAGTCACAAATACCGTTTGTTTGACACCTAAAAGCCACTGAATAACTAATATGCCTGGATGTCGTTAAACAAATAATCCTTTCTATTTTAAAAACTATTATGTTCCTCATACACATCTACCACCAACTTTCTTCAACCACAGACCTTTTCATTGTATTGTAGTTAACTCTTCTACTAGTCTCCGATAAGTTCCAATTTTCCTTCTACTATTCTCCTACTTATTCTTTACCTAGCGCTTTATCAATTGTTTTCTTCTTCTGCTATATAGTACTATCTGCGTTTTAGCTTGTATTTCTTCCATATTCCTCCTTTTCTACCCAAACAAAAGTTGCTGATAAAACATCATCCAGACATCTTAGAAAAGTAAATATCCAACAATAACTTAAGTTAATGGAGAACAATATCCAATAGCTACTGACATTTTAAATGATTTTACTCTTAGTGTATTTCAACATTGCAGATTTGCGTGCATCGCTTCAAGATCATATCACGTTTTGGCTTTATGCACATGATGGCCACCAACCTGTGCGTGTGGCTGGGGAACATCGTGGAGGAGACCCTGGTAGAGATAAAAGAGAATCAGGAAACACACAGCGCGTCCACCACCTTCTCTCCACCGAGGATTAACTTGTCTGTGAGGCTGGTGAAAAATACATCGCGTCTGGGTTACTCTACAGTATCCACACGTTAGTATACGTATCATGACTAAATTTATATGTAAAAGACATACTCGCACTTATATATTTTATTTTGTTTGACAACACCGTTTGAGCACATTGATTTATTAACCATCAGCTACTGGATGTCAAACATTTGCAAATTTTCACACGTAATCTATATGAAAGTGTGAGCCAGCTTCCATCTGGCGTTTTGAAGCACTGTCTTCAGCTTGATAGTCTGATTTGTCACAAGTGAAGTACTGAGCCTCTACCCTCACATAGAGAACTATTGGTTATTAGAGCTGAATATTTTTCGTATTAAAGTAATTTGTATGCATAGTCACCTCTAATTTAAAATCTTACATCTTAGTTTCAAGTATATACATGACATCTGTTTCGTCCTCTGTCGCTTTAGACAGGAGCACCGAATTTGAGAGAATGCTTTGGAAGGATGAACTCTAGGTAACAATTGTTATTGTTTTATGGAACAGTCCATAAGCATGAGATGTTGGACATAGGGGAATCCTCATTCTAGCCATCTAAATATCGCAGTCCTGTTTGGAAACAATAAGAAGTAAAACACTTTTTTGCTGCCTTGCTGCCTGACCTTCTAATAAAACTATGTTAGTTAAGCCTTTCATTGTTATCTGATTTGTTTTACAGCCATACAGACGACCATGATACCACACTATGACTGCTCGAGTGACAGTCTGATGAAATCTGTGGCGGAGGAGTCTGGTCCCTACTTGTACCCCTGCAGCATCGAATATAGTCTCATATGTGCTGGTATGTCATTTCTATAACGTGTCATACTTATGTTTGTATAGCTAACTATTGTCGCATTTTCCACCAAAATTAAATATTTGAAGATGACATTAAAGACTATAGCATAGCTGGGAGACACAGGGCCAATGCCCTCCAAACACACCTTTTATACTCCACCGCCTTTTATATTTGTCTGTCATATTAGTGCTTTCAGTGTAGTTGGCCCCCGATATCAAATAACCCCCAATTCCCCCAAAGAAACACCCTGACTATGCCAATGATTAGGAAAGTAAAATAACTCTTCCACTTTGGGATGTACACCTAAAGTATGTCTCGTGCAATTTATCAAATTAATTTCTTACTTATGATCCCAAGACGCGTTTTGCTCAGGGTCATAGCGATCAGTTTATCAAAAGGTAGCAGTTTCCAGGATTTTACCATTTTTAAAATATAAAATAGAATTTAAGTAAAGATTTTTAGCCCTAGTGGCCTGCCACCCTCCACCTCTAGTACATTATTTTGGCCTCGCTACTCGAACCCTGGAATAACGTTAGCTAGATCCCTGTTCCACCTATTTATGACGTGAATTTAGTCAACATAAGTCATATAGTAATCATAATGTAATTACTGGTATGTCACCGTCCCATTTGGAGAATGACACTTTTATCTGTTTTACCATCTGGCAGAAATCCTATGAGTCACACACAACATATATTCTCACAGCACAGACTAATGTAATTTCTGTAATTCTAATGATAAAATTATCATGTTAAAAACCATATACCTGTGCCAAGATTTCAAGACAGAACCCATGTTTTTATCTTTCTGTATATACTTCCTAATACTTAAATATTTCTTAGCTATTTTAGTATCAAGCACCATACAGTTTGTTTTATTTTGTTTAATTATTTATGTTTGCTTTTATTATATATATGTATGTATATATTAGTGTGTGTGTGTGTGTGTGTGTATGTATGGACTCTCATGAAAACTTAAAATAAAAAGTTGAAAGAACTTGATAGGAGAACAAATATTAATTTTTGTAAGAGTATGGTTGCATTTGTGTGGTTTATTACTAGGAAATGGTAAATTCGTGGACATCCTATAACATCGCTTTAACAGAAAAAAATATTACATCTCCCAGTATACGTAGCAACGCCATTCTGTATAGGTGGTGTATCTTGAAAGAAATAATATTGATCTTGTGCCTCATTTCTTGTCTATTGTATTTTTTTAAGGTATTTTGTACGTCATGTGGAAAAACATTGGCAGAAAAGGCATCAATCATGATCAGGAGGAAATAAGGGAAGCAAAAGCAAAAGCACATCGAATGAACCTAGATTGTTCAGGATCTAGCCGTGGACTTTTCTTGGGAATCTTAGTTCTGGTAGCAGTCGTCATCACTGTCATCACTTTCTTCGTCCTCACCCGGTCTGACGGTGAAGGTGGCAACGAAGCTGCTGTAATGCTGGAACACCTCTCTGAGATCATCATCTACATCGCGACATCAATGGCAGTCATCCTGGCTTACTACAAGATGCACTCATTGCGGTTTATTCCCGGCAAAGGAATGGATCTGGAGCAGAACCTGATCGTCTTTTCTCTGAGTGGGATATACATGTTCTCTCTGCTCAGCATCATAGCGGCTGTATTTATACCAAGCAAGACCCAGAGTCTGCTCATCGTCTTGTCCAGTGTTCTAAGAATGTTCCAGGCCACCGTTCAGACTGTGTTTATGCTAAACTCTTTACGCCGATGTTCCCAGTTGAAAGACCACGAGAAGCAGAAGCCGGGAAGAGAGTTAGTAACGTTTCTTCTGATGGTTAACATTGGTATGTGGATCATCAACACATTCGAGGTGCAGCAATCGGAAGCAAACCCAATTCAGATAGACTTCTATGGACTTCTGGCATGGCACATATTCACACATATTTCAAGTCCGCTCGCTATTTTCTACCGTTTTCACTCGACTGTGTGTCTCTCAAACATATGGAAGCATGCATGGAAACGAAAGCGTGCATGAATAATATCCGAAAGTTAACGTGAAAACAAAATGTAGCTTTAACAGTCTTTGTAATCAAGTTAAAAACATAACCTTACTTGAGTATTCTTTGGAAGTAAGTGTAAAAACGTACATGGAAACTAACTTGACTGTTTCTAGTAAGGAAGTGTTAAAACATAAGCGAGATTGAAAATTCTTTGGAATTAAATTAACATGCTGGAAATATAAACTTGCTTGAATATTCATTAAAATCACGTTAAAACGCAAGCTATCTTGAATATATTTTGGAAACAAAACTTGAAATGTAAACAAGCTTGAATATTCACTGGAATCATTTTAAAAACGTAAGCTAGCTTGAATGTTCCTTGAAAACAAGATTAAAAATTGTTGGCTCAAATATTCAATGAAAGACAGTGCTGATGGCTACATTTATGAATAACCGAGGCAACAGGAAACAATGTATAAAGAATTCTTCTATAATTTAGAACATTTAACATGTGCTGACCTTTGTACTTCTATTATCACTACCTCGATCAGGCTTTTATACAAATCAAGGAACAGACACACAAAACATGAATCTGACCCGCAACGATCATGTGTGCAGTAACAAAGGGTTAACAAAACCCATCCTATTGTGTAATATAATAATGCCAAAGTATTTTATTTGTTTCTCTACGCTCTTCAATTATTGTAAATAGTTGCGAATCCGACTAGATAGCCACTGTAACGTACACGTATGCAAATTGTTAACTAATATAGAATTTTAATAGTAAATGTAATATTAAAAGTACAGTCTATTAAAATATTAAAATATCACTCAAGTTACGTTCTAATAGTGGTTGTACTGAGCAGGTGGCTTTTATATGTTTTATAATACAGAGCAAAATACATGCATTTTTAAAATCTAAGAATACAGGTAGGCCTATAACAAAATAATCATTATAGACGATTGTTATATAGGTGGTTGTTATATACAGGTAATTGTTAAAACCAGTTTTAACTGTATTATACGTTCTTGTATGAAATACTCATTGCTTAAAATAAATAAAAGAAAAAAACAGGAAAAGAAAAAAAAATCTCAATATTAGCAGTCATTTAAGTCGGGTTTGTTTGAGGCGACAATTCCTAATTGCATATAAATGGATATAAATATGCTTCAGCAATAAGCTTATTTTGTATTTGAACATACTTTTGTTTGTTTTTGCAGTATTTATTACCCACAACACTCATAACCTAGCACAGAATGTTATGTAAATAAATGTATGATATGCAGGACAGAAACTGTTTAGAGTGCATGCAACTATATTGAATTAAACTGTGCAGAAATAACACCCCCTCCCATGTACACTTTGAGGTTATTCGCCAAGATCATTTAAGATTATCTGCATTTATAGCTTGCAAATTCGACAGTCTTGTCGGTTTTATCCAGTGGCGTAGCTTCCATTGAGGCAATGAGGCAACTACCTCACTAGATTTTTTTTACAGAAAAACATTTAATGTGATTAATATTATAAAAGTTGATTAAAATACAAGAAATAAAAACCTTCGTCAAAGTTTGCCTCACTAGAAAAAAGACACAAGCTACGCCAATGTTATCTGTAACATAATATATCCCACCCTACCCCAAAACATAAAAATGAAATCGGCTATTGGATTTTTTTCTGTGACATGAGGTAGGTTTCGCTGGATCGGAATGGAACTATTTAGATTATGTTTGATTTCAAGAAGATTTTTTCACTTTGACAAGTTCTCAAGTACAACAAGTTGAAAATATCTGTACATACAACATGGAACGCAGCTTCTTCTACTTTTTAATATTTTTATCACCGACACGACATACCACTCTGCATTGGTATAGATTCCTCTTGGTGTGCAAACAGGAGTCCTTATAGTACTTTTAATTTTCACCGCCAATTTGTGCTCTTACAGGTATTCTTGGGATGAAGTAATGTTTGCGAAGTCAAACCAATTATATAATATATGTATATAATAATATAAAAAAGGATCAAATTGTCTACATTGTGTACTCTTATTTCATTTTCATATCAGACGCCAATTAGTCAGAATTATTTATTTCATTTAAAATGTGTATTTTTTTTTTCATTTATTTAATAATTCAAGTTTGAATATCATACATATCTTAGATTTATCATTGAAAAGCAATTTGTATAATCGGAAAAAAGGAGAAAATCTGTTCTCAGTATTAAATGGTATTCGTATTTATATAT
>JAULBS010074712.1:0-20569 GCA_032355785.1 Symmetromphalus regularis
TATCATCGGCTATTGGACGTCATACATATGGTCATTCTGACATATGTCTTTAGAGGAAACCCGCTGCCGCCACATAGCCTACTCTTTCCGATAAGCAGCAAGGGATATTTTATATGCATCGTCCCACAGAAAGGACAGCACATACTACGGCCTTTGATAAACCAGTTGTGGGCCACTGGTTGGAACGGAAAATAGCCCAAACTGCGTATGCGTCCACCGAGAAGGATCGATCCGACGACCAACCGGTTCACAAGCAGACACGCTAACGTTTGAGCTAGATCCCGCTCTTTCTGGAATTAGATAACCACGCCATTTAGAAGGTGTATATGTGTGCAGTAATATCAGAAGCTGCACACGTGTTTGCTGCCAGTAGACCGTTACTTTATTGTTTTACGACATAGTATGCAACTTCAAACAAAACATTGAACCGTGCTCGTCAATAGCAATATAGATCAAAGAAAGGAACACTTGCGTTGTACTTTTTTTTAATGAAACTAACACCATGAAACTGATAGGCGACAACCAATAACATGTTTTGAAACTGGCACCGTGTGTTCACATTATAAGATATTTATTCTACATCTGTATTTATTAACAAAAACCGGTCCAGGCGGCGTTATGTTTAAACGCATAGTTCCACGGAACCTTGACCTAATTAATTTCCAAACAAAGAATTAAGTTTAAATATAAACATTTGATATGTCCATAACAATACTTCATTCAACTACTTACATAACCACCGCCTGTCGGTTATTATCAATATTTTAAAAATAATAATGAATTATGCTCACGGACAAATAAATCGAAACAAAAGTAAATGTTGTTTGTTTTGTTTGTTTTTTGTTTTTTTTAACGTTGAAGGTGTGACGTATATATTTCGAGTCGTGACGGGTATTTCCCCGTTAGCCGTTATTTTAAAACTTCTGAATATTTTTGTAGACTGCAAAAATATTTCGTACCATTTTATTTGGTTGTCGTGGAGTTTCGATCCTGGAATTTGAAATTTTTAAATGTGAAAAAAATCTATCGACTTGACATAGAATTCCTTATACCATGGTTCAAGTTAAAACGTCTTGCGTGATATGAAAACGAGATCTAGTATAACAAATGCGTGTAAAGTTTCATCCGTAATCAATATTTAGAGCATAAAGTCCCTTAAATTCCATGAGACTATGCCTTTAATCTGTCGGACTCACAGTTGGTAGATACTGAGATCAAATCTCAGTTAGGCATGGGATTTTTAATCTCGAGGAGAGAGATGTAGCTCACACGATAGTGTGCCCGCCTGTGAAGCAGTCGGTCGTAAGATCAATCCTTCTTAGTGGACCCATTTGCAGTTTGTGCTATCTTCCGTTCCAACCAGTGGTCCACAACTAGTTCATCAAATGCCGGGTTATGTACTGTTCTGTTTGTGGAACAATGCATATAAAAGACTCCTTGCTGCTTATCGGAAAGCGTAGCCTATGTGGCGGCAGTGGCTTCCTCTAAATAAACATGACCTGGTGTTTTGAAGGAAAATATGTGAAGTTGTTTGATGCGAAGCCAAATGCAATTCCTACTTTTGGTCTTCGTACCAAGCAGTTTTTAACTGCTTCCAAAATCACTTTCGACGAAATAATGGAAACACCTACATGTTTTGTTTGTCCACCATGGTATATAAAACCACCTTCTATTTTGTTTGATCTGGTGGATTTGAAAAAAGATCGTACAAATCCACATGACCTGAATGCCAAGGCTGCCTTGGATTTGCCTCGCGCAAACATGGGTATCCCCTTTTCTGATTTTAAATTTGAAATTGACAGGTATGTTTTAGCTAACTGGCAGGGTGATTGGGACAATGCGAGAGCGAACAAACTTCATTCTATAAAGCCGGTCTTGGGAGATTGGCAGTCCTCCTACAGACGGTCAAGGAAGGATGAAATTGTTTTGTCGTTCTCGTATTGGTCATACGTATTTTTCATTTGAAAAGGGACCATCCACCTCATTGTGTGCACTGTCAGTGTATATTGACGGTGCGTCATATTTTGATGGATTGTCCTCACCTTCAGCCTGTTAGAAATAATGTGTTTGTTAATGAGGGTGTGGTGGAATCATTCCGATTCCGCCCACAGCTTATTATTAAGTGTTTAAAGAAGACCGATTTTTTTACAGAAAATTTGTTTTTTCATGGTCTTAGTTTGTTTCGTTAAAATATTGTGTATGCGTTTTGATATGTTTGGAAAAAAATTATAAATGTTTGAAGTAACCATAGTGTGACCCCCAATAGTCGATGTTTAAATTTGTGCTGCGGAGGGGGGAGGGGGGTCGTTATATAAATAAATAAAATGGCATGCGCCACTTACGTTTTCACAAATTCCAAACATTCTAATTTTCGTGTTGATATCCAATTACGTTTATTTATCTGTCTGCCTAAGACATACGGTTAGTGTTAGTAGGAGAGAGGTGAAACCCGCTGCCGCCACACAACGATAGGTTGGTTGGTTGCATTTATTTTCGTGCTTATATCCAATTAAGGTTCAAGCACGCTGTCCTGGGCACACACCAGCTTCTTGTACTGTTTATTCATGATAGATGTTAGTGTTAGTAGGAGATACGAAACCCACTACCGCCACACTAATGTGGCTACTCTTATCGATAAACAGCAAGGATCTTTTATGTATGCACTATCCAACAAATAGTTTCGCATACAGGCTACCACGGTCTTTGATAAACCAGTTGTGGACTACTGCTCGGTGTAAGTGGAATACACCTACCCACTGAGCAGCACTTACTCTGGGTTAGAGCTGGTGTCGAGATTAAATATTCCACGCCGCGACTGAGATTTGATCCCAGTATCTACCAGCCACAAGTCCAATAGCCTAACCACTGCACTACCGGAGCTAGTGCAATAGATGCTTTGGTTTCCGATGATTTTCTCATGCCATCCAGTGCCTCGCGGTATGGTGTAGCCTATGTGCTCTCTTGTCCAAAATGGACGGGCTGCTTATTGATTATTGATTGGCATCCCGTCCAATGTGGGCTATATATCCACTATAGAGCAAAGCCATGCAATTTTCTGGCTACAAATGCTTCTGTTTCCGGCCAAAACATTACAAGAACTATCTAGATATACAATAAAATTGCCAACTTACGCACTTATTACATCCCATTTCACAGAAAATCCCACGGAATTTCGTTTGCAAACGCTGACACATATAAAAAAAGGGCGATCGAACAAATACGTCACAAATACGAAACTTTCAGGAGAGTGAAGGGGAGGAATAAGAAATGAAGAGAGGGATTGTTGGCGGGTTGGAGGAGTGGGGGTGCGTGTTGTAAATAATAATAATAATATATTACATTGTGACTGGTTTATTTTATTGTTTTAATGACTCGTCATAGCTAGCGGGTGAACTGAAAGTTTCGCATTTGTGACGTATTTGTTCGTCCGCCATTTTTTTAATGTGTCAGCGGTTGTGGATGAAAATCCGTGGATATTGTGAGATTTACTGTGAAATAAGATGTAATAAGGGCGTAAGCTGGCAATTTTGTTGTAGGCCTATATCTAGATATTTCTTGTAATGTTTTGGTCTGAAACCGAAGCATTTGTTGTCAGAAAATTGCACCAATGCATCGTATGCGTCAAGAGCTAAACATACTGCAAATCAATAATCAATAAGCACTATGTTCTTGAACTATATAGAAGTGCCTAAAAGAGGGATTATTTTGGTGGGGATTCTTTAAAAAAGTTGGGCATGGTTTTTTGTGGGGGAAAAGAAAGAATTTTTTTTTTAAATCATATTTAAAAAAAATTATTATAAAAAAAAAAATTAAAAGATAACTGACCCTAACCAAACCTAACCCTAAAACTGACTCTAACCCTAAAACTGACTCTAACCAAGCCTAAACCTAAAACTGACCCTAACCTAACCAAACCCAAAAACTGACCCTAACTCAAACCGTAAAACTGACCCTAACCAAACGGTTGAAACCTAACCCTAAAACTGACCCTAACCCTACCTAACCCTACAACCGACCCTAACCTAACTCTAAAATTTAACCAAACCCTATTAAGCTAACCCTAACCTAAAACTGACTCAAAGCTATTGCTAACCTAACCTTAAATTGCTTAACTCAAACCCTAAATGGTAAATCTGACCCTATTTTATCAATTATTATTTACTATGGAATGGGGAAACACAATAAAGTTGCAAAATGTTGATTCTTTGAGGATTTCACTACTAACTTGGTGGCGGACAGATTCTATAACAGTACCCAAATCTTGATAGGCAATTCAAATCTTTGCAAGATAAACATCCAGTGATGTGATTTTCTGGGAACAAATAAGCAACTCCTGAATTGAGAAATGATGTTAAAGTAGTCCCAACTTTTCAGTGATCACTCCCAACTAATCGACAAGTGCTCCCATTATAAAATCATAAAAATCGGATTGCTAAACATGTCGTTTTTTTGTATATGATGCACCTTGACAATACATGGTGGGGTTCTACTAATGCGTGCCCAGGAGTTCTTTGGGCACTGAGTGCCTAGGAGAAAAAATATGAGTGCTCAGGGATAAATGAGTGTGTGTTACCTGTTGTTTCTTGCATATATACTCTTTTATCAGGTACCCTCTCATGAAAATGCAAAATAAATGGAAGTATTTCAGTCTAAAAATTTTCGTTTGACCTTCGAATGTCATGAGTTCTACTGAATGGAAGAAGGGATTTGAAATACTTTCTTACGTAACCATTTCACACTAATACAATTATGAGACATAATATGTTAATAAAACAGTTTTAATAATCTTTTGGAAGTGTAATCTTTATTTGTTATCATAATAACTATTATTGACAGACTTCCGATATACTTCCTGGGATTGAGAGTTATTTCCCTTCTTCCACCCAACAGAACGCATGACATTCTAAAGTCCTGATACAATGTTGTCAAATGAACACAGGGCTCGACCTTAGCGGTAGTCCGGGGTGTTTTGGCTACCAATATCTAACTCAGGTTGCCAGATTTTTTTTAAACCTGGTAATCCGTTCGGCTACAAGATTTTGTTTTACTCTCCAGTGACTAAACAATCAACCAGACACTTAAATTATTGGTGTCTCAAATTCCACCTTTCACGTGTGGGCTCTTCTGATATGAGTCGCTGTAATGGTGTTAATTGCTCACACTATATTACCAACTGGTGCTGATTGTACAATAAGATTTCGAAATAAAAAGAGTATATGGTCAGGCACTAATCTAGCAGTTGAAATAGGTTTTTTTTTTTCCAAAAGTTTGTTCATGTCACCGACTTGATAGCAGTAGTGAGAGGTCGAAGATGCTATAATATTTTGACAATGATACCGATTTGTGATGCCAACCAAAAAAACTTAGCTACCAGTAGCCTTTACGCGCAAACACAGGCCTGCATAACTGGAAAATAGGTTATGCCAAAAATATTTGCATTACGTTTTTTGATTTGCATAACCAGTTTTAAAAAAACTGGGGAAAAACAATAAAATTAGTTTTAATAAAAAAAGCCATTGTCACTTTGAAGTAAAAAGCAACTGTAATATACATTTTCATTATGCAAATCATATTATGCTTATTACATGTGATTCTCACAATTTTAATTTGTTGAATGAAAACCTTGTACTGTGTGATTTTTTTTTTTATCATTATCCGTAATCAGCCGAAGATTTCATTATCACAATTTATGATTGGCGACATATAATAATCAATGAAAATACATTACATTTCCCAACATAAAGTATTCTAACTTTATGTCATAAGTATACTTGTCGGAAATCAGTCGAGTTGTGCTCCGAGAAAAGATGATAGAAACATTTTTTTTAGCAAATTTTACACGAACGGTAAATCGGTTATGCAAAACAAATTTGCATATACGGTGCACAAACGATCATTCGTGCAGTTTGTGCATGCCTGAAACAAGTAACAAATCTCGCATGATGTGTATTTATTGTCCCATGTCAATGATCGGCTATTTCTGGTAACATGGAATAGACCGTGAACAAGAAACCAGTTATTTTGCTAGAGATGCACTTAAAAATGTGTCGCCTGTTGATTCAGAGCTAGTGTTTGGAAGCCTTTGGAGATTAGTCCACACGCATACGTTTAATTTAGTTTTTCAAAAATACAGACACCACAGTTTCTAAGACAATGTTTTTGATTGGTTGATTGCTACTATTATATATTTTGGGTGAATTTATTTATAATTTTCATTGTAATAAGATGAAAATTGGTTTTCACGTTTGGTAAATAAATGATACAATTAAAGTGGATTTTTTTTTGTGTCATCAATTCTAATTATGTTAGAAGATTTTCGCAAAAACAGAACAATTACCGAACTCAGTGGCATAGAGTATTAAACCAGGTTCAATTCATGTGTTTTTTTGTCTGTTGTGGGTTTTTTTATTTTTTATATATGCGCATGTGTGTGTATATATTTAATGGAAAATATTTCAATGGAACACAAAATGAAATTATAAAATTTACTGAAACGGAAATAACAGAATTTGTTAAATTCTGAAATGGAAAAGGGGGAAATCTGAAATGGAAAATCAGTGCCTCTAGCCCTATTTGCATACTTGAAAATTCAAGTATTAATTAGATAATTTTAATATTTTCAGTGTTAAACAGTGCAGAAAACTTGCAGATGGAAATGGATTGTGGGATCCCGGTTCACAGACTGTCAAGCATGCTGTATATGATTTATGCTGGTGTGTCATCAGAGGGCAGCTGAAACAGGAGTTTGCTCTTGGTGCTCTAGCCGACATTAATGTGAGTTGGGCTTTTATCCACTTTAGAAAATGAACATTCAAAATTATTTTACCCTGATTAAATTTTCAGTTCATTACAACATGTACAAATTGAAATATTAAATGACTATAGCATGATTTTTACTTTCTGAACATAATTTCAACGTTTTGTTTTATACTTACTGGTGAATGACCTTTATGCTTTAGGTTCATAAAATGTTGACCAGTATTATTTTTATGGCAAAGCCTTGTGTCATTAATAAAATACATATGTAGAGTCCAAATTTCCAGTTTGTATTTTAAATGCTGAAAATTTCATTATTTAAAGCATTGAATAATTTTTGATGTAATTATATTTCAGGATCACTTGAAAGATTTCCACTCACTACTGGCTGATATCCTTGGAATAATTGGTAATACTTGATGCTATTTAGTGACTATGTTAGAAATCGGGGCTAGGCAATGAGCCATGTAAACACCATTCAGGGGTTCTTTCTTGTCATAATAAACAATCTAAAATGTAACACACATGCTAGCTGTCCTCTTTGTAGCAGAATCCGATGTGGTTGGTACATGGACTGGAATGGAAGAGCTGCTGCTGGAAGAACATATTCGTGCTTTTAACTGCTGGAATGGCTGTGTTAGCTCTTCAAGATGTGCATCATCGCTGTGCAGATTGCTTCATCGGTGTATTTTTCACCACCTTGTTTATGAAATAAAGTGTTAATGTGTTCCTGGATGCACCTCTGCTTTGTTTCCTGTGTTATCTGTGGATGATATGACGATTTAGACTAATTAAAAGATCGTCATTGAAAGGATGCTGTTGGAGTTAATTTAATGATGGATTAAAATATTGTGATTGTACATTGAGCACTTAATAATTCAACTTTTTGTACATCATTGTGAATTTTTTAATTTTGTTATTAAATTATTATTATTTTTATGTGGAATATGTAACTGAGTAACTAGAAAAAAAAGAAGAAAAAAGAAAAAGCAAATATTAATATAAAATTTTTTTTTTAAAAAGAAGATTAAAATTGATGTAAAATTTTGATTAGGGTGTAGATTTGTACAGAAATCAAAAATTTATATATACACATGTACATGTTTTTATTTTATTCCATTACGATACTATGTATAGTAGTCATTTGTCATGAACTGATTTGTTTTCAGTTGCCAAAATATATTTTTATTTTTGTCAGCTGTTCCTTTTTGTTTTCTTTATAAACAATGTACATGTCTTTTTAAAAATTTACAAATTAATTTTCGTTGTTATTAGAAGGGGGTGGGAAATTGCAGTGATATGTCTTTTCCTAATCTTTCTCCGGGAATCTCCAACTATTACAGATGTTGAGACGAGTACAACTGATGACAAGTTACAGCGGGAAAAATTTATTACTCTTGTCGGTGCCAGCACTGTGAGTATCTTGGTTGTCCACTTGAAAAACACTAACATAAAGCATTTAATTATTTTTACACATTTTCCGATTAATTATTGGAAATATGGTATTACTGTATTTGACCGGGAATAAGCCCAGGGGGGTAAAGCAGTTCATTTGCCGCTTAGAGGGGAGTCGGCTTATTCACGGGCAGGTGGTCTGTTCACTAGGGAAGGATAATGAATCAGGAAGGAAATGAAAACTTAATAAAAACAGTCCTGCCTCAGAATAGTGATAACTTTAATGTTAACATTACTATCATTTTATTTCATTTGGTTTGGTAATGAACTTACATAATTATTATTAGAAAAATATAAATATTAAAAAAATAATGAAATAAGACAATACCTTTAATATTTTTCTGTTTTATTAATATCAATTTGCCAAACATGGAGAAAACAAAAACAATGTAAAACAGCAATATCCCAACCCAGATTGTTTAAAAATGTTCTTTTCTTTCTTTGATGTGTAATACTATTTTGTTAATTGATTTGTGAAGGGAGGGGAATTCTTCAACAGCCATTAATTTATTACAAATATTCGACCAATCCAATAAAGGCTTAAATGACTGACATGCCATGATATCGATATACTCCACCAACCAGACACCTCAAGTTCACGGCTCATGAGTGAGCACTGTGTCAGTTCAACAGTAGTGGATCCAGAGGGGCGTACCGACCCTTTTATCGTTTTTCCGAGTGGAAGGACGTGAAAATAAACCATTTTTCACCAAGTACTATTCATGTATTACATTTGGACCACCACCACCTTTCAGAAATCCTGCATCTGTGTCTGAACAACGATAATAAGTAGAACAATGTTTTGTTTTATTTCATCTCAATCAAACATGACTGACGAGGTATTATGACAGGCTGTTTTTCTTAACACAAAGTTGGATTTTTTCTATAACAATGGCAGCAAAAATCGTGAAATTGTAGGGCTGGGCTTATTCACGGATATGGGCCTAATTCTTTAAATGTCTTAAAAATAGGGCTGGGCTTATTCACGAGCATGTGCTTATTCCCGATCAAATACGGTAATGTAATATTGATAATCTTTAAAAAAAAATCTTAAATATTAAGACCAAAAACATGATAGTACTTACTGAAATTATACAAGCATAATTTGTAAGTTCACTTGTAACTGTAAGACCACTTAATTAATACAAAATAATTTTATATAAAAAATAATGTCGAATATTTTTTTGTTGAACTTTTAAATCTAAATGAATAAGATTTTAAATTTGGTATCTACATTGTTAATAGTAATTAATACATAAAGAAAATGTCTGCATATATCGTAATTTATCCTGTAATTGGTATTTCTGACAACAAATGTCACTATTTAGAATAATGTTCACAAAGAAAAAAAAAAGATGGGTTGGTAGTTGTTACAATTCACATAAGGTATTAATATAATTTAAATGCTGTTTCTTATATATATTAAATTATGGATCAGTTGTTACAATTTTGGTAAACTATTAAAATTTAAAATTAAAAAAAAATTATGTGGCTCTTATCCAACTTCTTAGGGAATAGTTTAAATCACAGTATTTGAAAATCATTTTGTTGTGAGCTTCAAAATGTGTGAAAATCTAATCAGACTTTACATGGGTGGATGTAGCTCAGTCAGTAGAGTGTTTGTCTGAGGTGCTTTGGTCGTAGGATCAAATCCCCTTAGTGGACTCATTCTCTGATTGGATTTATTCCCATCTCAACCAGTGTCCCATGATTGGTACATTGAAGGCAGAGGTGTATGCTGTTATGTCTGTCAGACAAAGCATGTAAAGGTAACTTGTTAATAAAAAAGAGATCCCTTCATAGTTCGAAAGTATGTATACTACTCAAAAGAAGTTAAGGGTCAAAAATATTTTTGCATATAAATATAAGATAACAAGCTAAAATGGTAACTATTAATGATAAAATTATTCTTTGATAGTCCAAGAACAGAAAACAAATATTTTTTGATTAGACACTAGTTTATTACCCTTATGAAAAATAGTCATGCATTCCCATCACACCCCAAATGATGTTCACACAAGTAGCAGAAGCTTCAGTAACTGGTGTAGCTACCATTAGCATTCACATATTTTTGACAACATTGGCTCATGCTGTTCATCAGGCGTTGGAAATAATGTTGCTATTCTGTGACTAATTGCTGAGCCAGTTAATGGAGGTTGACGGCAGGGATGTGATGTGATCAAACTTGCCGCCCTGGTTCATCCCACGTATGCTTAATGGGTGACAAGTCTGGTGAATGTGCAGGCCTAGGGTTCGAAATTAAGGTGTTTTTTTTACTAGTATTCCAAAGGAATAGTAAATTTGAAAAAGCACTATTCCGTCTGAGTGTGTACTATCTTTTTTAAAGATATTGATGATTATAAAACTAAGATAATAGTAACAAAGTATTTTGTGAATATTATTCATCCAGACAAAAAAACAAGCAGTGTTTATTTGCTATTTGTGGGTTTTTGATGCAGAAGCACCAAAACATTTTGTTCACAGATTTCTCATAGTTAAGCCACCCAAATAGTTTTTTCTGTCAACGAACATACGATCTCGTTTTCCACTTGTGCACTCATTTTCACAATTTTTTTCACTGGTTGTTCCTTTACAACTTGTTGCTCGTAAATATTACCACGTTTCAAATCGAATGGCAAAAGAACTATAGCACATGCACTGTTTGTGTAAGCTTATTATGTAGTGCTAAGTAAAACAGCACTATGAGCAAGTGTGTGTATGAGTATGCAGCAACCAGATCTAGAATCGAACCCACTCTGCATTTTAGTCTCGCTCGGGGAACAGGATGTAGCTCAAATGGTATATTGTTAAGCTGTCCGTCATCGGATCGATACTTTTCAGTGGACCCATTTGCAGTTTGGGCTATTTTCTGTTTCAAACAGTGGTCCATGATGGGTTCATTAAAGGCCGTGGTATGTGCTGGCCTTTCTGTGGAGCAGTGCATAAAAAAGATCCCTTGCTGCTTATCGGAAAGAGTAAACGTGGTGGTATTGGGTTTCATCTAAATATATGTCAAATTGACCAAACGATTGACATCCAATAGCCGACGATGAGATAAAAATCAATGTGCTCTTTGAGTCGTTAAATAAAACATACTTTACTTAGTCTCGTTCAATAAGATCATTTCATTGTTGAATAAGAACAAGTGAAAACAGAATATCCACACGTGGATTTCGCTAATCCATATTTTATTACAACTTTCCTGATGGAAAAACTAAAAGATTAGTTTTAATATTCCATTTCAAAAATCTGTATTTTCGGAATAGTATATATTTCGACCCCTAAGGCTGAACGTTCTGCTGCTGCAGAAACTCTATCACCTTTTCCTTTGACCCTTATATTCTTTTGAGTAGTATATTTCAATCTCACTATAATAGGTCCCTTTTGTGGTGGTTATGGTGAGGTGCGACAGTTTATAACTTGTTTTGTCTTGTAGATAATTATATCTGAAGCCATACTGAAGGAGCGTCTTGACCAAGAAACACTGGAAGCAGCTGGATTGATATCATCTAAATTACAGTTTCAAGCTAAATTTGTCAAAACAAAAACACGACTGTAGTAAGTACATGTAGATAGTAAAATATATTTTTGTCATGGGTGTATTTTTGTAGCTTCTCATTAATATTGAGAATATCAAAATTAGCTTTAGCAAGTTCCTAAACATGTATAAAAATATTTAGATAGCTATAATAGGATATCTAACAATATTATAATGTCAAAAATGTACAGGTACTATAATTTGGGGACCATTTTGAAAATGGCTGCTATCATGGAATTTCCAGTGAGTCTTTAATTAGTTTTGAAGAATGTCCCAACAACAGTATCCATGCCAATTTTTCGCTTATATCACCATCAGAGAGAATTTTCTAAACATGGTTATTATCAGCTCTAAGAAATTGCATTTCTAGTGCATTTTAAAAATTCACTGTTTTTTTGTTCGTCACAGAAAGTTAAATTCACTAAATAATAGAACATTACGTATTTTTGACCATACAGTACCATAAAAATGATGAAAAAAGTGTCTTCCCTAGGTCAAAATTGAGTACCACCACCCTGAATAGTTTAAGGGGATAATAATTGTAGAAAAATGCATAGAAACCTTCTGCAGCTCGCCGTGACCGGTATACCTTTAAAATGCATTTAGGATCTTAAACTATAAGTTTAAGTGTGTAAATATTTTTATTTGGTATTATTGCTGTGTCTGGAAATCTGTAATACGTTACGAAAAATAAATACAATTTATTTTGAGTTGGATTTGTAATGGCACATCAAAGATTGGTTAATGTTGGTCATATTTTATGATTATATAATTATGACATTCAGTTATTGACAGTTGCAACAATTTAAATTAAAATATTTAACTGGTATTTAACATGAAACTGTTTCCCATTAAATGATGTCTTAAATTTAACCTAACACAAGATGGGTTATGTGAAATAGACTTGCACTTTCAATTTTGACAGACCTGATTTTATTAATTCCTTTCAAATTTTGGAATGGATCATGTTTTATTATGGCTTACATTAATTTGGCTCATTTATTCTAAGATTACTTTATGTTTTCTGGGCACATTATTTTATACAAATCATTATTTTGTTCCTAAGTCTGTTATACAACTTTAGTTCATGCCAACTTGCCAGTGCTCGACAAATCCCCTAGCCCAACGCCCATGGCTAGTGCTTTTTCAAAAAAATTGTTCAGTTTATTATACAGAATAAGCAACAAACAAAAAAAATCTAATAAAATATACCTCAAAAATCACGAACATGCTGATATTCAATTACGTTTGAACTTATTTTCAGTTTGGCTGTGAAAACCATACCATACATAATACATTAAACACATTGTCGATATTTGGTACTAATGCTTTTTGTTGTTTTTACAAAGGTTATATGTGATTATTCAGAAATAATTGTGAATTATAATTATTCTTTGTTAATCTGATCGGAAACTTGTGGTTACTGTCAATAAATACTATTTGTCTTTCCATCATGTGCGAGGGATGTTGGTAATTATCGGAAATACATATAACATGTGGATAGTATGCTGAGAATGTCTAAGGAAATAAAATAAAATTCTGACTGAAAAGAGTTTGATAAATGTTGTTTTTTGATTCTTTTATTATTGGGGAAAAGGGTTGCGAAAATGTAAAATGAAAGCTCGATCACAAATGTCATGTGGTAGAGGTTTGCAGTAATATGTTACTTGCGATTTACTTGGGATTCGTGACTAAGTGTATTAAATAATTCAACCATCACTATTAAATCACACATGCTTTGAATTGTTTTGTTTATTTGTCCTTTGTTTTCTCACCTTGTAAATTGGGAAGGGATGTCGGTAATTAAAAAATTAATTTTATATCTTGCTGGCTGCTCACTCTCGGCTCAGTGAGAAACTAATTTTTATACCCAGTGGCAGATCTAGGATTTAACATTTAAACAAATTTTAATTTGTTTTGTAACGTTAAAGAATCCGAAGAATCTGCATCATATTATTGCCTCTGCATCATATTATTGCCTCTGCCCCTTCCCTCCCCAATGGATTTTCTGGGTCAGTCACTGATATCAATTATGAATGAGTTGCATATTGTAAGTATATTCTTTTTATTTATCCTGACATTGGAGATTCTTTGTAATGGAGTGATTGACATCATGCAAAGGTTACCATTATCAGTGGCATATCCAGAAAATTCATTTGGGTGTGTGGGCTAAAGAACCCTTATTTTTTTTTTTTAATTGCCGAGATCCGCCACCGGTTACTGAAGTTATAAATATGCCATCTGTCTGGGTTTTTTTTTTTAATGGTGTTTGTTTTGCTAATTTGGTAATAATAGAAAGAAAAATGTTGAATATGAAAATGTTCAAGGTAAATTTGGTCAAGTCTTTGGGCTAGTGGTTCCGTTTGGTGGGCTAGTGCAAATCACAAACCTACTAGCCCTGTGGCAAGTGGAGGGTTTTTTTTAAATCCTCAAACACTGGTTGGCAGTGTTGGCAAACACTTGGTTATATTTATTTACCGAATTCATTTCGATTTTCGCTTGAAATATTGCACCTGTGCAATGGGGACAGTCATTTGCCTGTTTAGTTTTGCTGTTATTCAGCGCTTGCACCATTCAGCCAATCAGATAGGCCTAATTAACGTTGCAATATTAGACAGTCACACCGGTGATAAAAATAAATGTTTTTAGTGATGTTTCATTTTGTTTACTATATGTTAATGCCAATCCTCTTTTAATAAAACTTGCACAATTATATTTGATTTTATTTAGTTGTTGAATTGTAACTTTTGTTCCTGATGTGGTCTCTCACCACTTATAAACAGCACATTGCATGTGACATCGCACAATGTGTAATAATGAGTTGTTACATTAGCCGAGACCACGCATTTAGTGTCAGTCAAAAAGTCCAATAAACGAAAATACAAAGAGACTTGCTATGCTTTATGTGAATGGGGACATTGAGGGTAGATTAAAATAATTACTTCTTACAGTTATGACTAAATAAGGTAGCATGAATAAATAAAATTTTCTTCTATAAAATTGTCAAAAATGATTTCCATTAATTAATTGCTAATTAAACATATTTTATTTTTGAAATGGAAATGAAGTAGAATTAAACGGAAAATCACTGAGTCTAAATGTGAAAATGACATTTGGTTAAGATTTGATTCAAATTTAAGGGGTAGTTTCTTTTCTGTTGTATATGTACATAAAATGCATACTGGGTCAAGTGTTTAGTCATTAGAAAGTTCATCAATATACCAATAGTTATTAAATGATACAGGGGTGGCTATACCACTTTTTTCTATAACTTCTTATTTTTGCATAAGTAACAGAAGGCTCAGCTTCGTTGTCTTTGGCAACCTTGATCCGTTTCACTATTTATTACACTGACCTCCCCCCTCCTTCCCACCCCTGTGATACCATATCTGTATAAACCTGTGACTGTTTCTGTGTGTTCATTATATGAAAATGTTATACCACAGTTTATTTGTTTTTGAGACCATAACTATTTTTTTATCAGCATAATTTCTTTTGGGAATCCTCTTGATTGATTAATTTAAAAGATTTCCTAATAAATATATTAGTTTATAGTAAACAAAATGAGATACACCAATAATCAAGAGGAGAAAAAAAGACATTTTGTATTTTACCAATACACAATTAGAAGAAATACAAGTACTTGACAAGAATTCTAAGTTTATAAGTTTTTAAAAAATTTCTTTTTAAATCTGTTGAAGTTAAATTGCATTAACATTATACACTAATATGTACACGTTAATTTTTGGTTAATTAATTGATTTAATAAAACAATTATGGCACTGTCATGAGACCTCTGTCTATATTTGTTTAATCTGCTCAATAAATAGACATTATTAAACAAGTTGAGTATCAAATTTATGTCAGGAGTGAAATAATTTGATAATAAATAGTAACTCGCTTAATATTCTATTTATTATCCCAGACAAGTTTAATCATTCTACTATTTAACATTCTAATTGTGTGACAGTTTAGAGAAATGCTATCCTATAATGTTATGGATGACATTACGTTGTACTGTTTCTAATTTTAGTGACGTCATTTGCACTTATATAAAATTATAATGACGTCATATTTAGTACAGGTCATAACAGTGTGTTAAACTAATGCTAATATGTTTTCATTGGGAAAATAACAACAAATATGTATTGGGTTATGAATGCCTACTGATATAATATAACATCATAATAACCTCATGACAGTGCCATAATTGATTAATATCTACTGATTTAACTTACGGCACATCGTCAACCTCAACAACTGCTTCAGGGGTACTAGCTTCACGTTTTCGACGCCTCTTCTGCACACAGAAACCTATAAAGCTCACTTTAATTTTACACCTTGTCGTCCAGCTGGAGCAGATGTCAAGCACAATATTTTCAATGAAAGATTTCACGACACCTTGCATCTGTCCAATATTATCACAGTTAGTCACTACAAATGAGAATCTCATGCGGATATTGATAAGACCGACTGGTTTTGGTTTTTCTGAAAATGATTGAATTGCAAACATATAAATCCTGTAACAAAAGTTAAAATGCATAACTTAGGCATCTTGTTTCTCATAACTTGGCTTATAAATGGAATCATCAAAACTAAAATCATAAAACTGAACAGTAGTTTTTTACCTGAAAGTGGATAAGCAAATAAAACATTAAAAAATCCTAACAAGATTTATAAAGCTAAAATAATATTAATAGTTTAGTTTTTATGTTAAATGGCATCATATTGCTTTGTACACCATTCTAATTAAGTGTACCATTTATGGTACAAATTAGTTTGAAAAAAAGTCAATTTATAAATATTTCTGTTACAAAGTTTTGTATTTTTTGTTTTTGGGAGTAGGGATATATAAATGACCATATCTTTGCCTCAATCATCACTATTTGGATCAGATTTATTTTAAAAGATAGCCAATATGGCAAAGTAGTGGGATAAGTTATATATAGTCATATTAGAAATATGGTTCAGTCATAGGAAAATAAACTTTGTAATATAAAATGTATTTTTTAATACTTTTTGGATATAATAAATCATGTGGTATTAGTGTACTTGTTTCTGGTGAATGTTAGCATGGGTGCAGTTTTGTTTGTCATTTTATTTTAAGTTATTTCATGTCCTAGTCATCAAACACATTTATGTGGAGAAATGTTATTAAGTTTTAAGCAAAATACCCCCATCTACTAAAACTCATTTTCTGACACTAAGCTACTCTGCAGGAAAGTCCATCATGCTGTTTTGAGTTCCAGATACATATACCTATCAAAAAAGCATAGTTAAGTTTGGTGCCCTCGGATGCTACCAATTTGTCAAAAATGGGGTCGTAGCTTATGGTAATAGGACATAACTCTAGTTAGAAAGAAATTAACATTTTAACAAACCTCCATCACATTGTTTATTCAATGGGTATTACAGTGAGAGGCATAAATAATGTAATGAATATTTTACTGAATATATTTTTTATAGAAATGTTATATCGTATACAATAAATATCCTGAAAAATGATGCGGATCATATTATAATTGATGGACCTAAAGCATCATGAAATACTATGATGACCACTGCATGACACAAAAATACAAGCCATTACAACGGACTGTTCATTAAAGAATGTGCTATAAATACTGTTGGTATATGCTGAACTGTGGTTTTGTTGGACATACTGGATATAGAGATTAAATCATTCTCTTTTTAATTATTTGTCTTGTTTTAAATTATTAGTTTTATTTTCTTGGTCAAACTATGTTATTCATGGTGAATGGTATAATTACATTAATATAAAATTTCACTCCAGCAACCTTAAAACCTTACAAAAAGACATATTATTTGACATAGTAATCCGTTATTATTCCAAAATAGGATAAAACTCCTATTTTGGTGGCCATTTTTGTCATAATCCAACATCAAACATCAAATGTCAAGAATACCACCAGATTTATTCTTTACATTCAATTTGGAGATAGAAAAACCTAAGCTAAACTGTTTTTAAGAAAAAAAGTTTGGGTATCCCAACCCCAACCATTAGAATATTTGTGCACCAATTAAAATTAAAAAAGAGTGTACATTGAAATGATCTCCAGCCAATGACATCATTATGGAATTCTTTGCCTAGCTTATGACATATTTTATTTTAACAGTTTCCTGCACCAGTAATGCAGGAGGAAAAGCTGCAACTTTTATTAAGCATCCTTATTAGAATTAATATAATTATTAATTCAACAGCAATGAGAATTATGCTAGTTACACTGAAAATAGAAATATAAAGACTTCAGTGATGACAAAGATATCTGAACATACAAAATAAATACCTATGGAATCAACACATTTTGTTGCTCCTTTTTTTGTTGTAGTTTGGCCTTGTGGACACACCTTACATTTTTTCATCGGTTTTTTTACTCGATATTCTCCAATAGCACATTTTTTACATTTAAGATTGTCATCACTACCATCATATTCCTCTCCATCTGGACAATCCACTGAAAAAAATAATTCAACATTATATTCTGAAAACAAAAGTATTATCACAACATGAAATAAAGTTTAAAATATCTTTTGCAAATGTTTGCAATGACAAACTCATTCAGGTTCCACTTCCACTATTTGGTACTTTCGCTGAAATAATGTTTTGCTTTAGGTGCTTTTGTAAACTTGTGTTACATGGAAGAGGTATTATTTAGATGTATCAAGAAAATCAAGTGTCAGTCATCTATATTAATAAAGTATTGATTGCTTTTATTTAAACATTGTTTTTTTTAAACTATGTTTTGATTTGAGTTGAAAAATTTATTAATTAGAGAGGTACATAATTGTTATATTTTATCAACAAGGAAACATGCACTTATAAGCTACAAAGATACCCAGTATAAACAAATTAGAATCAGTACTATTCAGAAACTTCAATACACATGTTCTGTTGCAAACATCAATTAAATGCCATATAACATACTCTGGAAAAATGGAAAATGCCCTTCTGCATATAAATTCTGACCATTTCTCTTAAACACGATTTCGTTTTCATTTACATTTAATGCAAGAGTTATTTACCTTTTGAAATGCATTTGTCTCTTTTTCTTTGTGTTCCAAAAAATATATTTGCAGTAGACTAACATACAGATTTATTAATTAAACTGTTTGCAGCAGTTCTGTGTATAGCCAATATAACTGCAACTTACATGGCTACTGGAACAGGGGCAGCAGTGGCGGCGGCTGCTGTCCTAATAATTTCACCAGAAGCCATTAAAATAGTTTTTCCAGTATTTTCATTTAAAAATTCCCCTCCCCAACTCTCAACATCGCTAGTCTACTGCCCTAATGTCACAATCATTCAGGCAGCCCTGAACTTATCAATGACTGTTTTTCACTCTTGGTGAAATTTAACAATTGATTATTCAATATACCTTGATCCATTAATTTTTTAACCTACCTGGAAACACAAAACAAATTGAAATTTTATTTATTGTATAATTTATATAACCAACACATGATGGTATTGTCTTGAAATAAAACCTCATAATAAAAATAATTAACCCCACTACTTCTGACACCATTTCTGGTACTAACAACACCTACTAGTTTGGATAATTAAAATTGCCAAAAATATTGCAAACATGCCAAACAAGAAATGGACTTGAATTAATATAACTGGCACATCACCGTATTAAAAAAAGTTATAACTAGTTATCCCTAAAAATAAGATTGGTTTCTTTTTACTTTTCTCTTTTGCTATTATGTTCTTTGTTAATTTATAACCACTAGTCTCAGAAAACTAGATTGGTTTCTTCTCACTTTATCTTTTTGTTGGGAGTTACTGACATAGCATGACAATAGAACCACACAACTATCTTTTTCATTGTTAATCTAATATACACAGTAATTTTCTCAAACATATGGAATAAGGACATTAGCCAGTGTAGATGATAAAACTATTTCAAATAGTTATTTATTTTTGTCTTCATGCACAGATATTGCTTAATTTACAGAAAGAAACAAATGTTTAACAACACCCCATGACATGCATGTCAAACTCGCTGTATGCAACTCATAGAGTTCAGAGGAAAATGCTACTGCCACATAGGTTATAAGGGATCTTTTATATGCACTTTCCTACAGATAAAACAGCACATATAGTCTTTGTTACACCAGTTGTGAATCACTGGCTGGAACAAGAAATAGCCCAAATGGGTCTGCTTAAGGTGATAAATTTGAAGACTCACTGCAGATGCTCTACCTCTTGAGTTATGTTACACTCCCTTGACTACACACAAATATTTCAGTTTTCACTCTCCTTCAGTAACATTGCTTTCCATACATATACTTACAGACACATCGATCAACTGACTTGGCTCCTTTAATCAGTGTTATGGGATGATCACTTGGACAATTTTCGCATGATGATTGTGATGTTTTATTCTGATAGAAATTTAGGTTACAGAGACTACATCCTGTTTCCCCAGGCTTTCTGTATGATCCAGCATCACAGTCAGCTACAAAAAAAATACAAATTAATAATATTTCATACTGTTTTTGGTAATAAAACCTGCAAGTTCTGATACCATTCCTGGTACTAACAGCACCTACTAGTTTGGGTAATTACCTACTACTTCTCAGATCTGAGATCATTCCTGGTACTAACAACACCTACTAGTTTGGGTAATTAACCCCACTACTTCTGACACTATTCATAATACTAACAACACCTACTAGTTTGGGTAATTAACCCCACTACTTCTGACACTATTCATGGTACTAACAACACCTACTAGTTTGGGTAATTAACCCCACTACTTCTGACACTATTCATGGTACTAACAACACCTACTA
>JAULBS010074723.1:0-20568 GCA_032355785.1 Symmetromphalus regularis
ATATATACAATACACTATTAACTGGCTTGTGTCCATAGCGTTGACCTAAATACTGTATGTTTCACAAAATGTCAGTTCATGTAATTGCTTAACTGTTAGATTAACACATTTCAGCTTGTCACCCATTGTGTAATTAGATATAAATCTGTATGTATACAGTAATACATGTATATACAAATTTATATATGGCTTTTGACAGGGCTAATTTACATTTCAAAATATGTGAGAGGTGGTGGGGGAAACCTGCTGATTGAACTTTATGAAATGTTATTTTTTAATTTTATTTTTGTTTGTAAAGAATATATTTTTACTATAATCCTTGAAAGTGTTTCCACTAAATTCCACCTCTGATTTATATGATCTCTTAATTAAGATGTGTGGGTTTTTTTTCTTCTTTTTTTTAAATCGAATCAAAATTGTGACACATTCATGATTTATAATGATTAATAACTTAAGAAATATTTTTAGCTGATGATGTCATTTTATCTGGGATTATTTCAAAGCCATTAATTAACAAGATTATTTTATTTTGTTTTTATTAATAATAACTTTAGTCATAAACACATATAGATCTGTATATATCTGATATCCTCTTTGTCCTAAATCATCAAATTTAGTGCAGTATTAAGCATTGATAGTCATGATCATGATATTTAGAGACCACCTTTATTATAAATCTGCATTAGTGATTGCTTAATAATGAATTTACTATGAGTAAATGACTAAAAATAGATCTGGTTTATACAAAAACATATATCACAAAACATGTAGGTGTGTAGATAAAAATTAATAGTCATGATCTGGTGATCTGTATTGGTAATAGCACAGAGTCATATTATCACAGTCAGTACTATCCGTTATACATATATCATGGGCAGTGTCATTTATTCTCATTTACTTAGTTAAGGGGAATGTCGAAGTAACTCTCCATTCCTGAAAAATAATGGAGACAAGGCCCGCCAGGGCCGAGTCCTATTATTTTTCAGGAATGGGGAGTTACGAGGATCATTACCCTACTTAAAATACACCATTATAAAATATTATGTGTCAAATATGAAACGTTAGTGATTCTGGGGCTAATAAAGTAATGGGTTTTTGTTACGTCTCTTAGTCAAAATACAAATTTAACAGAAAATAACCATTTGTTATATAATGCTACTCTGTTGAGAGCCTCATTTTTCAAACTGGCGAGTGCACGATCTGTGTGTGTGCAGTATGCCTAGCATGTACATTCGAGTCTCCATTATTTTAGCCACGTAGAATAAACACATAATTTTGGTGGGACCTTAGTTCGAGTTTGGCTGTTAACGAGACAGGTTGTGACGACGATGTGTCTATTTTAACGCAGAATGGCAAAAGTTTGACCCGTTCCCCCGTTTCCCAACTATTTTTTTAAAAGTTTGTTTTTTGCATTCACTTTGAAGTTAGGTTAGGGCCGGGATTAGATTTTCCTAATTTTGAAAAAAAAATGTAATGTTGAAATTTTCGTAATCCACATTTACCGACAATAAATTTTTATTTTGAATCATCCGTGTTAAATTCCTCCAAAATAGTGCTTTTTCAGCCTCTAATATCAAGACGCATCTGTTATTAAGACTACTTCACTTCATTTTGTTAGAACTCGCAACATTCAGATTTCATAATCTTTGGTTATTTCCGTAGAAAAAGCACGCCTATCTATTTATAAGCTCTAAATTTTGATTATATTGTGAGAGAGAACTGTGGCCAAAGTGGATAAGGCGCAGGTCACTCTTACAATGTATTCGTGCAAGTCGAGGGTCATGTGTTCAAACACCATTACCCCACAAAAAAAAAGAACGTGAAAAATAAGTGTCCATTATTTCTTAGTAATGGAGAGTTATTGAATCATCGCTCCATTCCTGAAAAATAATGGAGCGTTGAAACATCAGAGTGACGTCACAGATGTATTTTAAGTGTTGTACATATATACTGATGTAGAACCTAAATATATTACTATTGTACATATATATACAGATGTAGAACCTAAATATATACTTGGATAAGTAAGATCGGCTTAGGCATACATTTTTCGTATGATGCTTCCTAACCATACAAGTAAATGGTATACTGAAAATCAATTACAACATTTTTTGCATACTGATGAATGTATTTGTTGTGTTGTCATGACAACCAGTTATTGTGTACACATAATCTGGCCTTAAGCATAACACTTCTGTCAAGATGTAAATAAATTACATCATGCTATGCCATCTTTGCTTTGTAGTGGTGCCAGCTAAATGCTAAGACAATGACGCACAGTTAGCAGTTTATTTCTTCTGTTCTCATTCAACTCAGAAATATTAAGACAGTGATAAGTTATAATATATATATATAGTTGTTGTTTTTTCCCTTAATTTTTTGTTTTTATTATTTAATTTCTATATTTTTAAAAAGTTTATTGTATCTTCAAAAATAGTATTCAGTTTTCCCAAAAGTGAGGTAAAAAAATTTGTTAACTGAAATTTTTTTATCAAATTTTTGAAAATTTGATCTCAAATGAAATAATTACTGTTACATTAGGGTAATGCTGCCTGTAGGTGATACCAAATTGTATAAAAGATATTTCAAAATATTTATTAAAAAACAAAACATTCTAGCCTCACTTTGACAGACAAATATAATATATCATACATATACATGTAAAGTAGATCTGTCATTCTGTGGTGACCTTTACTGGCTGGGAACAGTATTTTGATTATTGATCCAAATAGCTCTAGATATATGTTAAAATAATTTAAATAAGAAATTACAATACTAGACAACAGATGTTTAATAATAAAAACCAACAAACCTGCAGTCATTAAGAACATTTAAAATCAAACCTTCTTGAGAGATATTTCTGTTAAGGAGCCACTCAAGGGATGAACTGGACATTGTCAACTGAGTTGAGAGAAAAAAAATAAAATAAAAAATCTTTTTTATTATCTCCAAAATATTAAATAAGCAAAGAAAAAAAATAGTTTTTAGACTTCAAGAGCAGATCTGCACACTATTAAAAAAATCCGCTTATTTAAAAAAAATACTAATACTAATAATGGATAATTATTTTTTTTTCATCTCTTATTTTAAAAATACAAAACAAAAATTATTTTACAGTTTTATTTTTATTTTGAAAGACTGAAAAAGTTTGAGAAAAAAATAAGTTAAAAAAACACATACTAAAAAATCTACAAGTATATTATGACCAGTATTTGAGAAGAAACAACTTATCTTACATAGCCCATTCATATTACTCCCTTGGATAACAGTAAGGTTCACTGTTGATATATAGTTGTTTGTATGTACCATGCTGTGATGTTCATGTACCAGTTTATGTACTGAATACAATTAATTACAACACATTTCAATATTAGCCATCTATTAACAGTATTAAGTGAAAATATGTTGGAACACATTAAATACACTTCAACTCTTTGCCTGAACATGATCCTTATGGGACAGACAAGATGTGCTAGTTTGTACAGTTTTTATAATGATAAACTAAATTTTCAGACTGTAAAATCAAATCTTTATTTAAACAGATGGCAGTTTAAACAACTGTGTACAGGCACATAAAAAAACCAACACACATCCCACTTAAAACAATTTTTTTATATATATATATATTTTTTTTGGTGGGTGGGTAATATGATTTTTAAACTGTTTTCTTTGCTTGTACACACATTTAACACACTATGCTGACTGGGTACATGTATAGGCCTGGTGTGCATCAACTGTATTAGTAGTTACACATAAGTGTACAGTACATTCATGTATGTCTGTTACACCTGTTACTGAAACGATTGATATTTACAGCATAATATTTCAATATTAGTAAAAGATACAAAGACAGTATAAATAACAATGCTAATTTTGTGTGTTGGACATGAAGCTGTCAGGTTCACCCCATTCCTAACATTCTTGACCCACACACCCAGTATGACAGTGCAGTGAATGTGTCAGACAAACCACACTGTATTTCCTAACATTCTTCCCCCATGTGTCCAGTGTTCACCATGTTTACTTTAAATTTGTTCTCTGAAGAAGGCTGTGTCACTGCATGTTGCATGCTTAATTGTTTTTCACCCTCCCTTCTTTGTGTGTGTTAATCAGGTGTCTGTCTTAGTGTCTGTCCATTGCTTTTGAATTATCTTGTATTGTAGTTGATAGTGTCAAAATAGACTTGCACAGTACATGGTTATTTATTATATCTCAGTTTAGACAAGTGACTTGTTGAATTTAATTGTCAATTAAAAATTTGATTATGCACCAAGATAACCATCATTTGTTAATGCCAATGTAACTATATTAAATGCAGGGCACAATATTTTTCATGAACCGCTGTTCTGTTCACACAAAATTAAATTTACACAAACCACAAATCAGTTATGTCATGATCTGTAGACATTCAGAAATTAAAACTTGGAAGCTTCACAATTACGGGAAGTTTATTCGTGTAGACATACTGCGCTAGCATTCTGGCAAATGTTTTAGACTGATTTTTAGATATTTGATGTGCAGCAAACTTGTAGACAACATTATGTTACAGAGGGAGGGAGGGACCAGTAGATAGTTGTTTAATATTATACCTCCCCAGCACAAATCACTATATCAAAACATATCGTCCTCAAGGATCAGAAAGTTAGTTTGGATTCAGAGCATTCCTTCCGTGAGAATCCTGCTTCAGTGAGAATCTATGGATTCTTTTGAAAATAGTTACCTGCTTAAGATTGCTTTTGTATTTCATATCAAGAAACTAAATATTAAACAACTGTTAATGGATATAATGTTTTCTTTTGTCAGGTCCATGCTTACATCATCTGTCACCTAAAGAAGGAGATGCCCTCAATGTTTGGCAAGGATAACAAGAAGAAAGAGCTGATTAACAAACTGAATGAGACGTTTGCTGCCTTGCAACAGGAGCATCAGATCTCCCCGGGTGACTTCCCCAATCTGAAACGCATGCAAGACCAACTGCAGCATCATGACTTTACCAAATTCCACCAGATGAGACCCAAACTGTTGGAAACAGTTGACCACATGCTTGCAGACGACATTGCCAGATTGATGCAGATGATCCCTCAAGAAGAGGCTGACAACTCATTGATTACCACTGTTAAAGGAGGGGCTTTTGAAGGTTACAATGAGAGTCCGTTTGGCATCGGCCGAGGAGAAGGAATTGATAAAGGTCGTGGAGAACACGAATGGGTTGTTGCTCAGGAAAAATATGAATATGATGATTCATTTGAGAAGCTAAATCCTGTGAATGGAAAGATTACAGGAGCTGCAGCTAAAGGTGAAATGGTGAAGTCAAAGCTGCCAAATTCTGTTCTAAGTAAAGTGTGGAAGTTGGCTGATGTGGATAAGGATGGAATGCTTGATGCAGAAGAGTGGGCTCTGGCAAACCATCTGATAAAGATTAAACTCGATGGACATGATCTACCACAGGAGTTACCAGAGCACTTACTACCACCAACTAAGAAGAACTGTGTAAACTGAAACTGTATTTAGTCACACTACAGTCTATGATAAATATATAAAATTGAAAGTGTCTGGTATCACCAGGCCTCGAAATAAGGCAGCTTTGGGATGATAATAAAATCAGTCACCTGGTTTTGGCACCATGTAAATTGATTTTTTAATCATCTGCAGACCGAAAGGTTTATTTCAAGGCCTGATTAGACTTAGAAAAGAAGTATACACATAGATATATTAGCCAGAATTTGAAAACCATTAAATAAGATATTTTTTTGCACTGAAATGTTAAAACAACTTTTGTTAAACATCTTGAGACTTTAGGAACGTTTCAAATTAAAATTAAATGTTAGCCTGACATGCAGTATATTATAGTTTTCATGTGTACATGAGTGCAAAAGATTTTTAGATTTACACCAGTAAAGAAAGATGGTTTGTGAATTATTATGTACTTTTATCTGTGGGACAAAATTCACAAATCTATATACATGTGGGAATTTGGCAGCAGGTGCAATATAAGACTTCTAGTTAATCTTATCATATTCACACTACAACCTGTATAAAGACCTAAGGAAATCACAAAAAGATTCCTGTGAGCAGGTGAGCTCATTATACAGGTTTAAATACATGCCTTTTCATACTGAGGAGACACTTCTTCTTCATTTCTGTAATGAGATCATGTACCTTCATCCACATGAGTAGGTTTTTTGTACATGTGTTAGGGTGGTAGGGTGATTGTATCAGAAAAGATTTGTTGTGTATGGTTTTCAAAATATTGAAGCCAGCAAACAATAATATTGTTCATCTGTTTCTGTGTTACTTTTGAATATAATATGCTTAGGCCTACATGATGTACACCCATCACAGTTTATTAATGCCATGTAAAAGCCAAACAGAATTTATTTAACTTGTTCCATTGAAAATATCTTAAAAGAACATATGGGAAAGTGTATTTTAATAGCTGAAATTGAATACATTTAGTTTCTATAATACATGTTCATGAATTTATATTTTCTTTGCCATCCTTTTGATATTTTTCTGAATAGTAAAATCTATGCATACGATTTGTATCTTCAGATACATATAATTAAATCTTGTAATACCAATTTGTATAACATAATATGCATGGTGTAGACAGTGCTAAAATGAAGGCAATAAATGCAGTTTATATCTAGTTAAAAAAAACAGTTTGTTACTGTATTTTTAGTTTAAACCCAAATTTATTTTTAAACTACATGTATGACATAATTTATATTCATCTCAGTGTCTTCAACAGAATTTCACCACATTCATGTTGCCATTTGTACAAAGAAATGTATATGCATAACTAAATTATATTCAGTTTGTAAGTTTGATAATTAATATTAAAACTAAAAAAGGTTTGTCCTACTAACAAGAAGAATTGAGTTCTTTTGTTAAAATTACTGGGACTGAAGATCATTTTGTAAGCTTTTCTTTGTAAAGTTGGGAATGATATCACCAGCTATTATTTTTAGACCTAATCATTGCATCATTTAATAATTACAAGGATGGTTTTGTTTGTGCACTAAAAATATTAAATATTTAATGACAGATTTTGTTCAGACATTGTACATTTGTTTATCTAGAGTATTTGACAATGACAATTTCTAACAGTTTCTCTTCCTCCTTCCACCACTCTTTTTTTTCATTTCTGTCTTTTTTATTCCTTGTTCAGTTATGTATGTCCTAATTATATGCCCTTTGATGTAGATTTCAACTTAAGTTAGCTCCCATATTCACTTTGCATTGTTCACTCCTTGTACATCTGTACCGTAACTAGTCAGTAAGATTTTGAAAAATATTTTTTAATTGTAAATATTCTTAATAATTGTTTTTATTGTTTGGTAGAGTGATCTCCAGTATTTCTGGTTTTTGTTTGTTTTGTTTATTAATCATTAACTATTGGATGTCAAATATTTGGTAATTTCAGTGTGACCCATGTTCTGTGTAATGCCTTTTTACCCATTTGGACAGTTTTTAAATCTGTTTTCAGATGACTATGAAATCACTGATGACAATTTCATTTTTGAAAGTTATATACTATTTTCTTGTGCATCAAACCATGTAACAAATATGTTATTGGTATTCGCCCATTGCACTTAGTTTTGTTGACACCTTGTTCATCAACATGTTCGTGTAATCATGATTGTTTTCAATAGTTATGTTTGAAACTTTTATTTTAGATCATGTTTTAACTATTTTTGATAGTGATCCTATTTTGTTCTGTGCACATATAATTATGTAAAACTTTATAACTACAGATTTTGACAGATACTTTTCAAATTTTATTCCTTTAATTATTCTAAACAAAATCGGAAATATTTGTTAAAATTGTTTTCAAACTTTATACATTAAATTTCACTGATGATAAATTGATAATGCTTTGTTGCTTACCAAAGATTTGTCTTTTAAGAAACGTTAATTCTTAAAAAGGTTAGATTAAATTATTTAAGAGAACACAGAGATAACCACTTTTTAATTTTGAGATCAGAGGTCAAAGTTTGGTGTTTGTCATCTTTGTAGATCACAGCAATTAATCTTCTTAGCTAGCCTTGAGTTAATTGGGGAAACAGGTGCACAGCAGCAAATGTAAAAGTTCTTAACAGGTCATGACTGTAGATGCAGTGATGGTATTGTGAAATAGACCTCTACGGGGTGGTTTGGTTCATGGATGAAGCATAGTGTATGCCTGTCTGATGTGTATCATTCAGTTAAATCATATAGCTTTGTTACAGTAGGTTCCTTTACAATTATAAAATACTGGGATGTATAATATAATTTGTTGCATAACAAAACCACACTCATTTTCATACTGGTATGAGTAAAATGAATCTTTCATGCCATTGTTTCAAGTTTTTTGTTTTTTTTCACTTGTTAAAATGTTGTGTTCACAACAAAACTGTTTGAAATACTTTGTTTACCCATCCTGATTACCTTATTTGTTATAATACATGTAATTTGTTGGTGTTTATAACGTAGTGTGTTTTGTACATTTAGTTTAATTTTAAGTCTGTATGTGTTACTTATTTTCATGCATCTGCACATTAACAGTGTTATTTTTATAATATAATTTAAATCAAGTAGGTTTAAGTCAACAAAAAATATTTTCAAGTTAAAGAATTACAAGTTGTTAGTATTTCTGCAGACATGGGAATTGTACACCTATCGGTGTATATATGTGTTAGTAAAGTTCATTGTACATCTCAAGGTATATCTGGCATGCTGCACGGTTTTGAGTAAAAAAATAAATAAATTGTTTTTGAAAAATGCAGTCGAGTGATAGGTCGAATGCATGGAAATCCTTGGACGAGTGGTAAATTGCACACCTGAAAGCACTTGGGCACATGTTAAAACCCTCAATCCAGCCACGCTGTTTAATTAAATTTTGTCCATCTCCGTCGGAAAACTTAATTTGACGTCGTATAAGTTTCGTTACAACTCAGCTATTTTACAAATTATACCGATGAAACAATATTGTTCTAGTAATATTTTTAATTACCTTGTATCATAAATTTTTCCATTTAACTATAAAAAGTGGCCTAATATCCCAGAATCCAATATTTATTATTTAGGCAAGTTTACTTATTGTGTATTCCTTAATATTAAATATTTTTTCAATTGTTAAAAGACAATTCACTCAAATTCAGTGATGAGTTAGGCTGTTTCCTATGTTCTAACTTCTATTGTTTATTAAAGATATAAGGAATGTTGATGCATGTTTTAACTTGTATACCTTTAACCTATATTGAATTGATAGATTAAATATAAAATTGTTAAAATCAGAAATATCTTTGTATATATTTTCTGTAATATATTGTTAAACTTTCCCATTTATCATTAATACTTTAGCAAGTCCCTGATCCAGGAATTGTGGTAATGAAGGTGTGTGCTCAACAATGTAATGTTTCATCATTTGCTTACTGTAAATCACGGAATTGCTTTGCATCCTGCATACATTTTCCTTATGTGCAACAATTTTATATTTATTTTTTCAAATGCATTTTGTACAAATTGTATTGTGTACTTGCTTTATTAAATAGCATGAAATCATTGTATTAAAAAGCATATTCTCAAACACTTCACTTTTGTTTAAATCTACTGTTCTATTTTTAAAACAGAACATTTTTGGAAATGTGATACTGGTATCTGTTCTAGTGTATTTATATCATTAACATTTTCCTTAAATTACCACAAGCTAAAATAATTCTATTGAAAATATCCATAGACTTATTTTAGTTGAGGAATCTGAATTTGTTTGTGAAGCATGCAACTATTGCCTTAGGTGACCATTAAGACCACAACAGTAAAATGTTTACTTTTTTATGGGGCATTATGGCAACACCTGTAGTGCCCCTATTAATCTTTTTTGTTTAATGCAACAGGAACTTTTAAAATGTTACTGTTTATGTACCTGTAAATGTGTGTATGTAACGTTTGACTGAACCAAAGACACCATAACCACAATCTATCATTATTTTTGATGATTCTGATAGTTAACCCAATACTGCTACTTTAGTGAAAAAAAATAGTTTTAAATAAAGTATTTTTGAATTTTGCAGATAGGATGATCATAAACTAAAATTGATGTTAATTGCCATACTAATGTTTGCCTTTATAAATACATTTTTTTAAACACCATACAGACTTGGTAACTCTTTATGTGGTGATATTTAGTTCACTTAGTCCCAATTGGGTGGCATTCCTCTTTGTTGTTGTTCTTGTCATTTCCCCCTCTTCCATCATTTCATGATTTCTCGTTTTGACAGTGATCATGGTGTAGGCCCTTACAATTTTGCCCATATGTCCTTGTGCATATGTGTAGTTTTGAACAAGATAAACCTTTTGGCATTTCAAACTTTAGATTTTTGTTTTACTGTTTGTGATGTTTTATCACTTTTACCTTATTCTCGGTTTCTTTTTAACTATGTTATGTACCACCATCACCATTAGTGGTACGATCATTACCAAACAGCATAATGAACTAAATCCTATCACTATCAGGTATGAATGAATCATAATTGAATGTCTTTTTGATATGCAAATTATAGATTAGTTAACTGAAACAATAGATCATTATTATGAGGTTTTAATTTTTACTTTTTTTTTAATTGTGAATTATTTTGTCATGTAAGACATTCATCTGCTGATCAACTTGTCAATATATATCCTGTTTGTTTATTATATGCTTGCTATTTATTTGCCTTTACATAAAGGTAAACTGGTTTGTTTGTTTAAATATTGGCTTTTTTCACTCGGACATGGCTCAAGGTTGATTTTATGGTTTTAAGGAGACACATGATTCGGTAAGCCATAAAAGTTATTGTATTACAATCCAATAATCAATATAAGAAGCAAAGTATGGGATGGCCACGAGTATATTTCTTTGATATCCTTTATGGTGTTAAAACAGGTCATGTGTGGCAACTTCATGTGGTCTAATTGGCAAGGGCCTAGAATCCACACTAGTACACATTGTAAGGTTGATACCATAAAGTATTCATGTACAGCATATTTGGTCTTAAATTGTTCAAAAATCTGTCTTAAATCAGATTTGTGTTATAACAAAAGAAAAAACTTGTCTGTGAGCATATTTTGTTGGTCTCATCTGTGTTCGGTTTAGAAGAGTTCACTGTACATTGATCTCTTAAATATACATACATGCAAGAGATATATTCTTAACTGTGTCAACCATGGTCTCACATACTTGGCGTCTCCTTAAGTAATGCGATTAAATTAAAAAAATTAAAATACATGTAGTTCAAATTGTGTGCACCGATCTTGCTTTTGGCTGTTGATGATGATCTTGGTGTTTTCACAAAGCAAATAGCATTGTATTATCATATTTGTCACATTCATAACAATTTTGGGGGATTTACACATTTCTTATTGAGAACATTTTAACTTTTTAGGGATTTTCATTTGTAATCAGCAATTTCTTTTTGGAGTTACAAATGTCAGACTTTGCAAAGTGTATAACCAGTCTTCTAATGTATTTAAAGTTCAAATATAGAACCATTTTTTTTTTCTTCATATCTAAAGATTCTTTTGGGGGAATATATTCAACACATACATTGTATATTTCTTTAAATATGGGTGGAAAATAGTTTCATTTAATTTCTTGAGATATGGTGTAGATTGGGGATGGTTTTCCTGCTTTTAATGGCTTTATTATCTATATACTAGGTATGCTACAGACCTACTTCATCTGATATTTGTATATGAATCATTGAATGTCATACTTTTACATGTTTGCATGTATGCCTCTGAAAAATATCCATACGTGTACAAAATGTGGATATTAGCTTTGCTTGTTGTAGATATGCTTAATATTAAAACATGTTGAAATTCTGTTTGTTGTTTCGTTCATTGTTTGTTGAAGCAGCAATATCTCCTCCCTCAAATTTAACTTTTTAAAATTATTATTTAAAAATACAAACACAACTGAAGTTTTAATAGATTCATGTGTCATACATATCAATGGATACTGATGACTACTTCAAACCAAACATATTTTTTTTTTTTTTTCAAAATTAATTTATTTCCCTCAGAAATGTTTATTCTTACTTTTATAAAAACATTATATGATTGATGACATGATGTAATCTAATATAAAAAAATATTTAAATTTATTGCCATGAAACTGCCACTTCAGTCTTTTGACAAATTAGCTAATTTTGTTGTTAATTTCTTTGTGAATTATTCACCTTTTTTATCTGCTTGTGTAGTTCCTACATTATATAAAGTGATTTATATTTTGAGTAGAGGTAAATGTTTAAGTGAATATGGGTAATTTGATGCCATATCGACCAATGGTTGAAGTGACACCTCCGATATTTAATATTGGGAAGAAACCAAATAAAAGGATTGTTTATCAGATGTGCTGTTTGTATCTAATTATAATACAAATAGTTTTTAACTTTTCACATCTAGGAAAAATAGCCCAAGCACATTGTTTATTCAGCAGCTATTATGTGTTAGACATGTTTTTGGACTAATCTTTAGAGGAAATCTGCTACCGCCATATAGGCTACTCTTCCCAGATAGCAGCAAGGGATCTTTTATACATGCATTCCCAGAGATAGCACATACCATCTTTGATAAACCCGTTGTGGACTGCTGGTTAGTGAAAGTGGTATACATCTACCCACTGAGCCTTGCGGAGCACTTACTCTGGGTTAGAGCGTATCGAGATTAAAAACTGTATGCCTCAAATAATGTTTGATCTAGATACCTACCAGCCGTGAGTCCAACAGCTTAACCACTACCACTAGGTTTAGGATTTTCATGAATTTTATATAATAAGCTAAAAACAGTTAGGTATAATTTTGATTTGAATTATTTGTACTTTATGACATGACAACCATAGTTGACTATTATATTGGGTTGAACAGATACACATCTAGTCCAGTGGGTTAACGATGGGAGATAAATCTTGACTTATTACACAAAACTGATGCTCTTCACCATAAAGTGTTCCCTTACTAGACACAAAATTTGAACACAAGAAATATGTTTCATCATATTCATATCTCATTGTGCAAGCTGAAAGTTATGTAATCAGAATGACAAACATATTGATGCAGCCGTGTCAGCTATTTGCCAAAACTTCCATCATTTGCTAGCAGTTAACATTAAAGGACATACATTTTTTAAAAACATCTTAGATGCAGATAAATTTATTTCAAGTTCATGAAGAACTGTGTGACAAATTCTACATAATTGTTTAATATTGGATTTAAACTTTAATATTGTCATGCATTACAATTACTGTTCGGAGCAGGATGTAGCTAAAGTTGTAGCGTGTCCACCTGTAAAGTGGTTAGCCATCGGATCAATCCTTATCAGTAGACCCATTTGCAGTTTGGGCCATTTTCGATTCCAATCAGTGGTCCACAACTGGTTCATTAAAGGCAATGGTATGTGCTGTTCTGTGGGAAAGTGCATATAAAAGACCCCTTGCTGCTTATTGGAAAGAGTAGCCTATGTGGTGGCAGAGCATTTCCTTAAAGAAATATGTCAGAATGATCATGTTTGACATCCAATATCCGCTAAGACAAAAATCGATGTGCTCTAGGGGTTGTTAGATAAACAAACTTTACTTTTCAAAATCACTGTCCCCTACTTCCAGGATGCCCACATGGTTCATCCTCAACACACACACCCCTTCGAGGAAGCAATTGTCTCCCATGTATAATTGTATTCATTGCAGAGGCAAACATAACTTATCAATTTGTGAACAACAATAACATTTCTCAACAAGATTAAAAAGAACCAGAAATGACAAGACTAATGCATTTATTTTCAAAGCATTCATATGAATTTTGGTCTATAAAACATTTCAGTTTTTGGTTATTGCAAAAAAGAACAAGAAATGTCAAGACTGTTACAAATACAAAAAAAGAAGAGAAAAGCAAGCCAACAAGCACGGGTTATGGATAACTTTATGACTGGTTTCGGTTGAGATAGGATATTATGGTATTTCAAAGTGGTGACTGTTCAAAGAATTGTAATACATTATCATTTCAAAATAAAAATTTAATGTATAAATACACACTTTACAAAGGACAATAAAAGACACTATAATAAACATACTGAAAATTTTAATTATTTTCTTTACATTCAGATTCTAGCAGATTTGTTCTGTTGTAATCAGATCTATTTCAGTAATAAATTTTTAAACTGATTTTTATATATATGAAAAGATCAAAATCGAAACAAAAAATGAGAAATTAAAATCTTTAACCATAGCAATTTCGTGATTGAAATCAAGCACGTAAATGGCCATGACATTAGCTACATTGTGAAATACTTTCCAAGATGAACAGTTTAAATACATATAACTTCAAAAAGAATCTGTCAACAAAAACGTATATACTTTCAAAGTAAGAAAAATGTATATATTTCCATGTAAACCATAAAGCAGAGATGGTAATTTTCCCGATATTTAATCTTTCAAGTCAATAAAAGGCTGACTCTTTAACATACGTGAATGGATTTTATTAGAAAAGTTAAGATGTTTTAGTGAATAAAACAACTGACAACTGTTTAATTTGTAAAAAGAATCCACTGTTCTGTCCTGAACAAAATAATTATGAATTATTTGCCTTTGAAATTTCAAAAAGGATTTAACCATTAATACTGATAAAAATTGCAGAATGGCCCCACTTTTCATAAAACATTATTCACCTACAGTTGAAATAACTATTTTCATAAAAACTGGTTCTACCAGAAAATAACAAAATTAAAATATATGTATTAATTATATGCACCAATATCTAGAACAGAAAGAACAATTATACACTAAAATGACAAACAGGTTCCGTGCACGTACAGCAATAAATGTCCACGAAAATTCCACTTCGAGTTGCCAGTTGGATTACAATTGAGCAATATATATAAATATAAAACTTTCAATACAAATTATTACACTACATGTCGTTAATAATTTACACAACTTCTTTGAGAGACAAGATATATTTTTTTTACTTTAAAAAACAATATTCTGTATTTTTGGCTTATAAATGTATTTTGTATGCATCAGGATAGTAAGTAAACAAAACAATATTCTTGGCAATAATTGTTCCCTGTGCAACTTACGATAACACCAATACCTGTTAAATATAAAATATTGAACACATTTCAAAAGATGTGTTAACTTTACACATCATAATGAGTCCCGGGCAGAAAAGTAACAATATTTGTTTCAATGACCAGCAGTGACATACCAATAATATATCTGCCATCAAAAAGTGGTAGCACTATAAAAAATAATGATTCACTATGCAGAACAGACTAATATGGAACCTGTTTGAACTAAAAAGGTGCATGTCACAGCTGTGAAGATCGTCATGCCTCACAGGCAGCCAGTGCAGTTGCCTTTTCATCCTGAAGTTCCTTGGCTGTAGCATCCATTTTCTCTCGTGCAAAATCATCAATTGTTAGTCCTTTTACAATTTCCCATTTTCCATTCTTAATCTGAACTGGAAAACTATACATCAGTCCTTCAGGGACACCATAGGTGTTGCCATCTGATATGACACCCATGGAGACAAAGGAATCCTGAAAAAGAATTCACTTTGTTTTAAAATTTGTAATGACTTAATAAAATGCAACAAAAAAATAGAAATAAAACAAAGATGTGTAACTTAACAAATATGAATATGTGAAACGATATGAACACTTTCAAAAATGCATTAAACCACATTACACAAAATCAGATTGGAATCAAGTGTATGCATTGGAGGTAGAAAAGGTTTTTTGGTGCATCCTTCATTTTCAAACCCTGCTCCCATTTGACATTTATGGGATCAAGAGATCAGAGTAACTTATTATTAATAAGAAAGACAAATCGGTACAGATGATAACATTATTAAAATAAATTCAACTATTATTTTAATAAATTCAACTAACTCCTGTGCCTGCAAACCAGTCATGCATGTGGTCACAAGCGGCTTTGGCAGCCGACATGGCGCTTGACAATTTCCTCAGCTGGATGACTGCTGCTCCCCGTTGCTGGACAGTCTGTCATATAAAAAAAATCACTTATTTGTACAACCTCTGTGAAAGCAAAATGAGAATGTTTGTGTCTATCGTTCTCCAGTTGTTACTTAATATACATGGTGGACCATCAATTATTTTAAGTATTATTTTGTCACTGAAATAAAAGTACTAAATGTAAGTATTAAATGATAAAGGTATTCTCATGGTAAAAACGAAAACATTTTGTTAACCATTAGACTACTATATATTGTATTCCTGACTTTCTAAACGTTTGAAAGGTGATGGAAACCAAACTTAATTCCATTTAAAGACCTACCATTATTTATGTCTAATTGTTTCATCTCTAAAATGTAAATTTATTCAATGTCCTTCCTATAACAAACGATTTTTGCAACAGGATAATCTTATACTTATTGTGCAAATTATTTTAAAATTTTATCTTTATCTATTTGAGATACTTAGTTATACTGTTATGGTATAAACATATTGTTACAGAAAAGACATCAAATTGAGATAAATTTGATAAATTTTGATAATAACTCAGATAATGTAGTGTTTGAATTAAATATTTATCAATCCACTTAAATGTTCACCTGAATAAATTCATTTTTAAGGTAAGTGTCATCCTTCACAACATCAGGTACACCAACCATTTCACCTCGAACAAGAGCCTGCGCATGTCGCACATCTGGAAATTGGGTGGATGAGTGGTTGCCCCAGATGACAACTTTTGTAACATCACTGTTGGGGACACCAATATGGCGAGCAATCTATCGAAACAAAAATAGGTATTATCACTGATTGAAATAAATCAGGACAGAAAAAATAACACAAATAATGAAAAGAAATGAAAGCTATTATCATTACCAGGATCAACAGTCCAAAAAAGCTGAAAAAATAAGAAAAACATATGATATAAAATATAGATATAAATCACGGGCATAGATTTTTTCACAACCCAACCTGTCTTACTCCAAAGACTAGTTTTAACAATTAGTATAGATACATGCTCCAAAATTAGGTGGGCTTTTTTTTCTAACTAGCCCAGTATTTTACATAGTCTAGTTGCAAATGTAACCAGCCGTATTATTAGTTTTTGCAATTTTTAATTGGCTCATAAGTGTAATAACCAGCATCTTTTCCAATGAAAAATTTGAATGTTATACAAATAAATATATAAAAATGAAGAGAGAGATAGCTGATTAGGTAAAGCCTATGTTAAAGTTGCACTCAAAAGGTAAATAAAAGTACGGTGTAAAACATGTGCAATTACCATTGACTGAGCTCTGTTTTGATCCAGTCTTGTCATACAACTGAAATTCTCCTTGGGAATGCTTGGTGCATAATGGGAAGCAATCAGAGCATTGGTGTTGGCTGGGTTTCCAACAACTATGATCTACAAGAAATAAGATAGTATGTTAAAACAAAACGGTTTAAACATTAAGTTGAACAGTAACTAATTGTGTTTAGAAGAGTTAAAAATTCTCATAATTTAGAAAATGACCTATGCAGAAAGAAGTCTTAACCAAAAGCAGTTAATAATTAACAAAACACAACAACTTTACCTCATTTAGAAGAGAAAAAAATGTTGATGTTAATAAGTCTAACTATTATTATTAATAAAAGCAAACAAGAAATAACTAAAATAATTTGCAGAAGTCTCACTTGAAAGTGTTTTTGTTAATTTTTTTTACTATTGCATAGCTTTGTATTGTGACTTGTTAAAAATACTGCTGACCTTGTGTCAACAGAAAAAAATGCTGATATAAATGGATTTAATTTGGATTTATATCAATGTATAGCACCAGAGGGGAAACTTAACATGTACAAAAACACATACCTTGACAGACTTTTTGGCATATTTGTCAAGGGCACCACCTTGTTCCTTGAAGATCTTAACATTGGCAGCCAAGAGGTCCTTCCTCTCCATACCTTCTCGGCGAGGCATGGCTCCAACAAGAAAGGCAGCATCAATATCCTTGAATGCAACAGCAATGTCTGTAGTAGGAATTACCTCTAGAATAGAAAAAAACACTGGATAATTTTTAGTCATTAATAATATATTTTTGAATATTATAATTCAAAACCACATTTTCTTTGGTCCACGTATCTACAAGCAATCTGTGTATATTTTTGTAAGTATTCTTGATTATGCCAAACGGGAGCGGGATCTAGATCAAACGGTAGCGTGTCTGCCTGTGAACCGGTCGCTCATCCTATATCGATCCTTCTCAGTGGACCTATTTGCAGTTTGGGCTATTTTCTGTTCCAACCAGTGGTCCAAATCTGGTTTATCAAAGGCTGTGGGATGTGCTGTCCTGTCTGTGGGACTGTGCATATAAAAGATCCCTTGCTGCTTACTGGAAGGAGTAGCCTATGTGACGGAAGCAGGTTTCCTCTAAAGACATATGTCAGAATGACCATATGTATGACGTCCAACAGCCGATGATAAGATATAAATCAATGTGCTCTAGAGGCATCGTTAAATAAAACAAACTTTGATTATGCCAAACAGCTGTTCAAAGTACTAAGTACTGATAATTCTTACTTCTGAGCAGTGGCAAAGCACAATCATTCAACTCAAAGACAACTCCTTCCAGGACTTCCTTCATCGGTAGAATATCCAAGAGAACCAGGGTTATTGCCTGAAAATAAAAATAAGGTTAGTGTTTGAAACACTTATTATTTACTGGTATGAGATAAAGATCTATGAACTATATCCTAAATATGATTATAGTATCCACTGAAGAGCTGAGGAAAGGCTTTTTATGGTCCAATTATGAAATGAAGGGACTGAAATATTTTACTAAAAAATGTATACCAATATCACTTTTCCCATTGTAACTCCCTCTGTAACTGTTAATTAGTTATTTCAGTGACAGTTGAATTTAAGCCAAAAAAAAGAGAGAAAGAAATGAGTGTCCAATAACCTGGCACTACCTATAAAAAGCAGCAGACTTTTCTTCTAACCAAACTTACCTTATTTGGGCCAAATACATCTCCTTTTGCAATAGCAATCACCAGGGAATAGGCTATCTGGCCAGCAGCTCCAGTTACAAGAACCTTCAGATTCTCTGCCTGCAAGTCAATAAATAATTACAGTGCATACTTAGCGTTATGATTATTAGTGTTAGGTTTTCTAAAGCAATATACATGTAGCCAATTAGGTCTTATTTTATATTTATTGGGGCATAGAGTGTAAATAATTTTTATACTGTAATGGATACCTTTGTTGTCACATGTAGATTAAACATACAGATATATAACAAAAATATAATTTCTCTTGAAAAAAAAGGTCTTGCTCAATTGATGTTAAGCTCTACATTTTTCACTTCACAATTTCATAGTTAGTGAACGTTAGAACACTGACTGCCAAAAACATTTAACAAATACTCACATTTTGAAAAAAAATAGCTTTGGTGGCACAATGGTTAACAGGCACTAATCTAGGATAGAAAAAGTGGGAGAAGTGACTTCTCCTTTCCCATAAGAAATGGGAGAAATTAGAAAAAAAATGGAAGAAGTGTGATAACAATGGGAGAAGTGAACCCAGCAAAAACAAAATGTATTAAATTAATGTGTTGTTTGTCTCATGTAGGCCTTCGTCTATAACCCTTTTTTCAGGGAAGATTTAAAAGTTTATTTTTTATAATTTAATTAAAAAAAAAAAAACCACAGGTCTGTTAAAAACATTAAATTAAAAAAAATTATTTGGTGGGGTAAATCTCTGAGCCCTATATCCATTTTGTAATGGTCTACCCGTTTTGCACACAGAATCAAAAACAAATCGGTGTCACTGTCAGACGTTAGTTATTGAGATTTGTTTTTCACTTTACTTTGAGCAAAATATTACGGCGACTTTGACTTCTCACTACTGTTAACAAGTCGGCGACTTGAGGCAACATTCGGCGAAAAAAAGCCCCATTTCGCCGGCTAGATTAGTGCCTGCGTAGTTAGTCGTTATGAGGACGAAATGCTTAATGCGCATCTGTATATAGATCCCATTTTTGAAGTTTAATTAAAAAAAAACAGCAGGATTAAAATTTGGAAACTTTTGGATGTAAGTAGTATAGTAAAAACTTCATAAGAAACTGATTAAATTTTTAGTGCCACGATAGGTGAAACGAACTTCACGTTTTTTTCAGCTCAGCGTACGGCCTATATATATCATTTTATGTACATTCAGTTAAAATAGGTTACATGTATTTCTATATTCAGTTATCATTTTTATATCTTTATGATTAAATTAAATCAATACAATTATTGATAATGCTTATGTACTCATAATTCATATTTCAAATGTTTTGTGTAAATATTTCATGAATATTTTAAATATGAAAAGTAACAATAATTCATTGTTAATGTTATGCAATATTATAACTTTTATCACACGTATTTATGGTGACTTTAATATATTTTGCTCTACCCATTTTTGGGTTTTGAGGAAGTACATTTCTTTCTTTCTATGTATGGTATGTGTGATATGGAGAGGGGGTGTTGAGGTGAGGTGAAGTATTTTTTATACGGGTCCACATCCAATTTGGTTCGGACCCGCCTCCCCCGGGTCCAATG
>JAULBS010074734.1:0-20563 GCA_032355785.1 Symmetromphalus regularis
TGTTCTAATTTACCTGAGCAAATATTGCTAGAGGAAAACCATATTCATCTTGCTGAAGCACTGAGTCCTCCCTTACAGGCTCTAATTCTATTGCATTTTGGTCTTTCACTTTTGATTTTTCCTTATGAAGATGTCCAAATGCTGAGGAAAGCTTGTTCTTCAGAACTTTTGCTTTAGCTGCACTTTTTCCTGGAGACGAGTCGTCCTTTTCAAAAGATTTACTTCCCTTTTCAACACTGCTTTCATCAACGACATCTGCTAACTTTTCAGCAGTTGTTGAATCTGGTTTCGAGTTACTAGCAGATTCTGGAACATGGTCATTAATGGGTTTCTCCTCTACACTCGATTCTTTAGAATCAGGATCAGGATCTATGGTGAGAAGAACTCTGTCTTCCTCCCAAGAGAAGCAATCCTCACGATCAATTCGACAAATACTTTCTGGCGAATCTAAATCCTCAAAACTTTCACTTCTTTTTAAAATAGAAGGCGAATCTCCTTCTGTGGAAGGACGGTAGTTATCGTCAAGGAAACTGTTGCTAGGGGTGCTTGCAAGCTCAATTTCATTGGAATATTCTTCAATCTTTTCAGCATCATTGGGCAATGTTTTACCAGTTTGAACAGCTTCAATCTGAATAATCTGACCCATATTTATTAACGGACTATCTTCTTTTGTGTACACTATCTCACCATATTCAGAGGATCCAGATGAAACTTGCGTCTTAAGAGAATGACTGTTTTTAACTATTTCACCTTGATCGGAGGATCCCGACGAAACTTGTGTCTTAATAGAATGAATGTTTTTCACAACATCATCTTGTTCAGATGATCCCGAGGAAACCTGTGTTTTAAAAGAGCGACTGTTTTTCAATAAATTATCAATATCACCCACACTGTTATGCTCAAGGGATGAACAACCAGTTACTCCCACGGTACTGTTTATTTTCTTATTTACATTATCACAACTGCCTGGATGAGCTTTGTGAACTTTGGCATGTTCACTGTGGATGTTGGAACCAGTTGTTTCCAACTTTGTATTAGCAAACTGCATTGGCAACTTGAGCTCTTTGCTCTCTTTATTAATCTCTTTTTGCGGCTCCACTGCAGAATGCAACGGAACATTATTTGAATTTAATGTAGATGAAGTATGAGCATTTAAATCAAATGGATCACCACGTGGAATTGTCGGTGACTGAGGTTCTTCACTGGTGCTACACTCTACGGGTGAATTATGCATATGCATGAGGACTTCAGGCAATGCTATGTTATCATCGTCAGAAACATATTTCACCTCGAGATACCCATCACCCTCATCCATGCTGTCACCAATACTCGTAAGTTGTAAGTCAGAAGAAATCTGTCGACACTTTTCAACTGCTGACTCCTCCAGTCCAAATTCTATCATACCTGGAAAACAGACATATGTAAATTCAGCAATTTAAATACTGCCGTTTTGGTGAGCAGATATTATGTGCCATTATTAAAAATATATGCATGCTAACTATTATAGAATTTGTCTCTTCAAACAGATATATAGTAACTGTCAGAAAATTGAACACAACAAATAAACATGACTTTCTTACCTGGAAACAGAGAAAGAACAGACAAAAGTGTTGAGCTTAGGGTTTCAACAGGTGACCCAAAAAATAACACCTGCAAAAACAAAACATTTATTTTGCTGTACTAACTATATACAAATACTGAAGAATATAGAATATTTACAAAGCTAATGAAACAAGTTAGACTTAATAATAGTAAACTTTCTAGCAAATTAATCTAAAAACAGAAATATATCAAACAACTGTTATTAAAGAAAAGTAAAGTAAAGTTTTTTTTATTTAACCACTCCTCAAAAGCACACTGATTTTTATCTCATCATCGGCTATTGAACATCAATCATATCGTTATTCTGACACGTTTAGTGAAAATCTTTTGCTGCCACATAGGCTACTCTTTCCAATAAGCAGCAAGGGGTCTTTTATATGCACTGTCCCACAGACAGGACAGCACACACCATGACCTTTGATGAACCAGTTGTGGAGTGCTAGATGGAACAGAAAATGTTGTTTTCAAAGAATTGTTTTAACTGATGATTATTATTAGAAAAGAGAAAGGAATGTTTTAATACCCTAGTACACTGTTAGATGTCACAAATATAACAACTGTGAAATGTCAACAGAAGAAACAAGATGCTTCCACATAACCTATCATTTTTTGCCATAAAAAAGACACCACTGCCCTTGATATACATATATAATTGCAAATGACATCACGTGACTTAAAAAAACAACGTTCATAGATGCATGAACCTCAGTTTTGCATTATTTCAGACTATAACCGAAACTACTTTATGAATTATGTCAACAAAGGAATCACCAAGGAATTCCCCAAGTTTCTATTTATAAACATCAAAAGATGACGTCAAAATGACAGACGTGTCTACCAATTTGTTTGGAGATCTTAATTTAGAAACTCTTCTTTTTCATCTATAACGAAATATGAGCTTGGTCCCGTTTAATCTCACACATATCGTAACTGTTATCAAGTTCAATTCTTAAATAACCCACAGCACCTCAGACACATTTTCTATCAGAGATACTAGTGTAACTTGTGTGAATATACCTTTCTTTCCAACAGAATCAGCTTGAAAAGTAGAACTATTTTATGCTTGAACAAGAACACTGCCTGGCGTGCAGAGAGACCTGAAACACAAATACAAATATAATTTTGTCTAACAAGTTACTAATAATGTAATAATGCAGTTACAGCATATAGTTTTTATTAATTGTAGTAAACTTAGATAAAGACAAGTTTGTAAACAAATATCCATGATGATTCTTTAACAAGTGAGAGGATGAGGAAAACATTTGAAAAAGTGCACTTTCTGATCAGAAATAAGCTAGACTGCACCAAAAGGGGTAGAGGTTAATTTTTTTTAAAGTTATTTGAAATAGGCTCCTAAAACTTTAATCAATTTAAACCCTGATCTTGTGTACCTTCATTATTTATTACTGCATTGCTTTAATTCAAACCAAAAATGCATCACTGTAAATATGGTAAAAATTAATAGAATAAGTCTTTTTAAAAAATAAAATACTATAAATCCACAATACTTTATTGGTCTTAAAAAAGCAAGATATAACAACAAAAATAAGCATTTTAGTGAACTTTATCACAATACATTAATCTCAAGATAAAATGATTTTGTTATTTTTAGTTAATAAAAAAACATTATGTGATAAAATTACCAAGGAAAACTTGAGTGCCATCTAGATCACTTTCTGTAAGACACTGACTCAGATTACTGTAAATCTGCTGCAGAATCTCCACCTTGCTGAAGTCGCGTTCTTTAAAGTAGGCATGAGTAATCAGCGCCAGTTTTGTTTCAATCAAACCATACAGAGGCTAAAAATATAAATAAAGATTTAATATAAACCATAGAGAGGCTAATAATATTTTTAAAAAGCTTTGTTTTAAACCATATAAAGGCTAAAAATACAAATAAAGATTTGTTTCAAACCACATAGAGGCAAAAAAAATGTTTTTAAATAATTTAAATAATACAGAGGCTAAAAATATAAATAAAGATTTAATTCAATTAAACATTATAAAGGCAGAAAATACAAACAAAGTTTTGTTTTAAACCATATAAAGGCTAAAAATACAAATAAAGCTTTGTTTTAAACCTTATAGAGGCTAAAAATACAAATAAAGCTTTGTTTCAAACCATATAGAGGCTAAAAATACAAATAAAGATTTAATTCAATTAAACATTATAAAGGCAGAAAATACAAACAAAGCTTTAATTCAATTGAACCATACACAGGCTAAAATACAAATTAAAGTTTTAATTAAATTAAATCATACAGAGGCTAAAAATACAATTAAAGCTTTAATTCAATTAAATCATATAGAGGCTAAAAATATAAATAAAGCTTTAATTCAATTAAACCATATAGAGGCTAAACATATAAAAGTTTTAATTCAATTAAACCATTAACAGGCTAAAAATATAAATACAATTTTAATTCAATTAAACCATACACAGACAATACAATTCAATTAAATCATAAGAAAGCTAAAAATACAAATAAAGCATTAATTCATGAAGAACCAGATTAAAACAAAAAAGGTATAAAGAAATTTTTTAATTGAATTAATACCAAGACTAAAAATATAAATAACAATGTCAGTTCAAAAGTACAAAGTATACTGGGTAATGTAATTTAAAGACAATAAGCTTTAACGTGGTCAAACACACAAGCCAAAATTAATAATAATACATATGACACTGGGCTGTACAAAGATGTTTATGATAATATTGTGAGACATTAATAAAGCTGAAGGTAAAACAATCACAGATATTGTACAGTTGGTTAATACTAACCAGTATGCTAAGTACACAAACACTTTTCTGAACTGTACTTCTTGTCACATCGGCAGTTTTGATCAGCAAATCCTACAAACACACACACAAACAATCAGACATGATTATACACAGGCTTTTAAAACATAAATTCATCTACCTTTTAAGGTTTAACCATTTTGTATGTCGTTATTTGAAGGGAGTATACTTCTGCAAAATAAATCTTGTACAACTTAAGAAAGAAAACGTGTAATAATTTTTTATGTAGTTCACTTTTTTATGACCACCGATACAAATAGTTTGAGATACCACAAAGCCAAATACAGGGAGCAGTGAGAAAAATGAAAAATCCCTGAAAAACAAAGGGGTATACACCCTCCCCCACCCCCCCAATTTTTTATTTGAAATCACATGAGAAATATTCTGTAGGATGGACTACCAGAAAGTGAGACGTTCACACATATGAACCAATCAAAATGCTGTCGATTTAGTCACACAGATAAGATCTCATGCAATATCAGTCAAATCTCTTGTTTCTGCTCGAGTATTTTTCCATTGAGGTGGAAATTCAGTTTTCGCTCAGAAATGGGACCACTGCAAATATAATTTTCTTTGAAGGGGAAATCAAACACTACCTTGATTGGTATGTTGCTTTAAAAATATTAAAGAATGTTTTCAGGGTGTGTCTCTATGACAACACAACCTCTGTGTGCATTTAAGAAATCATAATACCACTAAGCATTGTAGAAAAATTATTCTCTTTAAAAACACTAACTTTTGCATCCATTTGTCTGTAGCAGGAAACCCCATATATAGTCTTCCTTTCACCATCTCTTGCAGGCAGATGAAAGAATACAGTATCTAACAATTGAAAATAAAAGACGAGTCAATATGATTCAAATGCATTTTTTTTTAAATAAAGAAATAAAGAAAAAAATACACTTGTGTAACAAATATATGGGTTGTTATGGTTTTAGACATTCCTCTTTTCATATCAACACCCCAGCACATGTTTCAGGGTTCTAATTTCACCAAGGCATTTGCCATGTTGCCTTATCCTTTTGCCATGCTGCCCTATCCCTTTGCCACAATGCTGTCTCAATTTCACTTCTAATGATGGCATATATTGTTATGCCCTTTTTTACTGCTTGTCTCATATGAAACTCACATTTGACACCATGCCCCTGATGTGTCCTTGATGCCCTATTGATTCCTAGGAATCCAAGGCAATAATCCCTGTTGTTTACTCAGCAGCTATTAGGTATCTGACATATGGTATTCTGTGATTCATGGTCTATATAGTAAACCTGCTACTGCCATATAGGCTATTCTTTCCAATTAGCAGCAAGGGATCTTTTATATGTGCCATCCCTGACAGGACAACTCATACCACAGCCTTTAATAAAGCAGTTGTGGACCACTGGTCTTTTTTCAAAATATGCATTTTTATATCTTCAGTTTGGTCTGACATCTCCAAAAATATTAAATCACTACATACTATGTCATAATAAACTATTTTATACCATTTTGAATTATATGAAATCTAAAATACAATTAAGCTATGCATACTATAACTTCCAAATACATTTATAAGTACATTTTTTTGTGGGAAATTAAGGAATGGTAATTTATACATTGAATTATTACATAAATATAATAAATCTTGCCATTTTGTTACTGAAACAAAAATTTAAAATATATGGTTTTGAACTGACCTTTCTCAAAGTTGTGAGCACCATCTGGCAGGGCAAGAGATGGCAAATGTTTCCACTCTTTTGGCAGTTCATGGCTGTCAACAGGATTACCAGGAACCAATGGAGGGTACGAATATTCAACCTAAAATGTGAAAGCATTCTGATAATTAACTAAATATAAACTAAAAATTCACTTGCAAAGGTGGAAAGGAAATTAGTGCTAGATCCCACTGTTAGCCAGCTAAGTTTATACAATTCAGGCAAGGGTCCACAAGGGTTATTGGGAGGGGAGGACAAATTTTTAAAATATCTGGTCTCTCAGACTGAATAGTTGTTAGTAAAGTTCTGCAACTATTTGTCATATTTACTAGATTAAAACTTTTAACTATTTTACTCATTCCAGCCAATGGTCCATAACTGGTATAACTAATGGCGTGTTGCTGTCTTGTCTGTGTGGAAGTACACACAAAAGATCCCTTGCTGCTAATAAGAAAGTAGCTAATGTAGTAATAGTGGGTTTCTTTTGAAGACAATGAGTCACAAACTGGTCAAATAACTAACTTTCAGTTCTGTGTGTAGGAAGAAATCTGACCTCAAATTAACAACTGATAAAAAAATATTTACTACACAAGCCAAATACAGTGTCCCAGTGAGAAAAATGAAAAATTCCTGAAAAATGACAAAACATTATTAAGCAAAAAAAAAAGTAAAGTTTGTTTTATTTAACAACAACTCTAATTGATTTGTATCTTATCATCGTCTATTGGACATCAAATTGATGTAAACAGTTAAATGAAGAAGTGTGATCTACAGAATTTTGCATTATTTTTCTTCAGATCATTTAAAAGCAAATAAAGCAAATACAATCATCTACACAACAACTCTGGGATTTGGGGGAGGGGTGGGAGCACAGCGATTATTGCCTTGGATTCCTAGGAATTAAGAGAGCAATTTTGAGGACATGTCAGGTGCACAATGGCAAATGTGTTTTCTATGAGGCAAGTGGGGAAAAAGGGCACAGTAATATCTGCCTTCATTATAAATGAAATTGATAGGGCACTGTAGCAAAGGGACAGGGCAGCACAGCTAATGCCTCAATGACATTCGACCCCTGACAATGCATGTATTATGTACAACAGATATCTTGGCTGGCTTGGGGGAAAAGTTAAATAATTTTGTTTTGTCAAGAAGAAATAGATGCCATTTTTTAATTGGAAAAAATCTTCTATACCATCTGTTTTTATCAAATGCCACCCATCACAATCATCTTCACCTGAATGTGTCTTTAGTAAGCTTGTGGTGTCACATGTCAATTTATTTTACACAAATATTTTGTATCACTCATATATGCTGTATCACTCATTTTCTATTAATAATATTAGAGGGTAAAACAAAATAACTATTTTAGTCACCGTGGTATTTTAACTGTTACTAAAAAGAAAGGTGGATACTGAAAAACAATCATTTTATTTAATAAAGCACTAATATTTAATATTGTTAAATGAATTTCTGACATCATGCTTTGTGATTGTATGACTGTGAGAATAATGATTAATGAAATGGTTGTGAGAAGTAGGCTACAACTGTACAAGAGAAACAAGTCATTACAAATACAAGGGTTGATAGGCCTATAAAGCAAATAAAAAGAAGACCTATTATAAGCATTTCCAATATTGGTAACTTAAAACTGTAATGAGAATGACTACCAAATTTAGTTTAAGGACCTTTTTCCTGGGGTGCTTAGTAGTTGGGGATGGAATGACAAACACACCCCACTCCCCCAGGCCATGGATTTATCCGGATCAAAGCTTTTGATCATACCTGACAACCCTTTTTGTGATGAAATCCAATCACAACTACATGCAATATGGGGCTCTTTGTTGACTCCTTGCTTCCTGCCATAATATTAACTTTTATTTGCTTGTTTTACCTCTATCTGTATGATATTTTACAAGAAGTTGTCATCTCATTCCATCTAGCAGTTGTAAATATTGTTTATAAAAACGGTTCATTAATCTACAATGGATATCAGGCCAGATACATTTTAAATCGTCAGGTATGATCAAAAGCTTTGATCCGGATAAATCCTTGGCCTGGGATTGTGCTAGTCTGGATTTTTATACAAATATTATTATATAAGAAATTAATTATGTTCTTTTGTTTGTTTAATTGATTTTGAAATCCGATGGGTACCGGTAAACATGTTAGCTTACATTGAGTGATATACGATCATTTGAGCTGGCCCGATATTCATTGGTGTTTATTGAAAATGTGTTGTTCGTATAACTGAACCAGATGCTAGATTGTTTCTCCGCCCTATCTAGAATTTAATAGGTGAACAGTCTATGATAATTAAGATTCCTTTTTAATCGTTTCTTTGCTTGTTAAATATTTAATATTTTGTTGTTATGTCTGGGATTAGCGCGCGTATTTCGTAATCAAGGGTGGAAGGTAAACGTATGATAGTACTGATTTGCTGGATAGTAGTTATTCGTTTTTTTTTTGAAGTTTATGTTTAACTTCAGTAAAGGTCTCACAACACAAAACATTTTTCTTTCTTTTTTCTTTATTAATTTCTTCACTTTCAGGTGCTTATTTACAGTATTTTGACTATTATGTTGGATTTGTTGAGGGTATCAATAAATTAAGAAATTAAATATTTTTATCGACAATTTATTTTATTTTATTACATTTTTATTTTTTTGAATATTTTTTTTTATTGGTTTGTACATTTAGAATTAGAATCAAATTGAGTGTTTAATCAGGTTAACTTCACAGACATGTCTGAATTTGTATTTACAGATTACCCCAAAAATTAGTGGCATCAAAATGGTGTCCTTGGAATTGGATCCTGTTTTTGTTAAAGCACTACGTCTGTTGCATTCAACTCATAAGGATTCTGCAGGTCAGCTGTATAGCATGCTAAATGATGCAATTGCTCAGCGAAAAGGACTAAAGGTTTCAGTTTTTATTTGTATATTTAATAGCATACATGAGCATATTATAACATGTACAAATGTACTACTACTACAACATTACTGAAATTCTATGCAACTTAAAAATGTTAAAGAATATAACACAATTACTAACATGTCAGATACATGTGCAATAATTAGCAATTAAAGTTAAAATTTCTTTATTTTTATCTATATGAGAAAATACAAACGTGTGATAATCTGAATATCTTTTTTAATAAATCCAGACTTCCGCATCTCAAGATTCTGAGAAATTAACTTCAACCAAATCAGGAATCAAGTCTGAAGATGAAAGCTCAAAGAAACATGAAACTGAAAAGCGAAGTTTAGATAAGGTAAATCAAAATGCCCTGTGTGTTTTGAGGACATAGTGATATTTTTGTGTGTTGTTCACATGGAGGGAGTACACTAGTTTAAAAGACTAAAACAATTAAAATTGTCTGGGTTAATAAATATAATTTATCAAACGTGTTACCATTTATTATCAAGGCAATTTCAATGTCACGGGTGTGACCATCATTGAGGTTTTATAGAATATACCATGAAAACCTCACATGGCAGCTTTTGTTTCATGATGTGATTAGAAACACTGACACTCAAATTATAAAGTACAGTCATTATTATATTTATCAGAAGCCTCTTATATTCATCAGCCAATGTTTTACTCCTGTAACGGGTGTGACAGTTAAGATCACACCTGTTACAGGGGTAAAACTTTGGCTAGTCACTATACTAGTTCTCTTACAAATGTAATGGTGACTGTACTTCATAATTTGGGTGTCAGTGTTTCTAATCACACCTTAAAACCAAAATCACTTTGTAAGGTTTTCATTGTATATTCTATAAAACCTCTCTGATGGAATTGCCCATCAAATTAATGTCCCTAGTGAAATAATTTTTGCTGAAAAATTATTTCACTCATTAAACATATTTTCTATTTTCCTTTCCATCATATTTTTATGAGCTTGACCACATTCTGTCTTGCTCACCAACTCTGTCAAGTCATGTTATCTATTGTCTATGTTTTTCATTTTTCATAATTTTTCTTATACAAACACACACGTTTGTGAATTTTAGTTTTGTAATTAAAACATTTTACTACTTCAGTTGAAACCAGGACAAGGTGAAGCTCCGCAAGAAGCTAAAAAGCCACGAAGAGACTCACCAGTATCTCATGAAAAAGAAACGAAACATACCAAAGAAAGAGACAAAGACAAAGAACGAGAGCGTGAAAAGACTAAAAAGGAAAAAGAATTGAAAGAAAGGGAAAAGTCTAAAAGTGAGAGACGAGATCGTGAAAAAGCAAGCTTGGAGAAAAGTGAAAAGGATAAAACTAAAGATGCTGAAAGGAGCAAAGATCATCCTAAGGGGAAGGAAAGAAAAACAGAAGATTCAAGTGAAGATGAGGCCAGCATGGATGCAGATGATTTTGCCTTTGGGCTTGGAATTTCCTGTGTGGTATGCAGGTAAGTGCATTAAACCATGTTGCTTAAAATCACTCATTGATTTTTTAATACAAATCTAATTTTTCTCACTCCTTGATGAAATGGGAAGGTAACAAATGTTTGTGTTTTCCCCAACAATGATTGTATAATTGTTTGTATTTAGTCTGTGTTGGCACTTAGGTCAATTTCTGATAAACTATTAGCACTAGATAAATTACACCCAGGTCATGGTTACATCCGATAAATTATTAACACTAGGTCAAGGAAATTTTGGTTATGGTTTCATCTGCATAGATCTCCACCTCGATCATTTTGTACACTTTTGTAATTAATATTTTTATTATTTATAAATTCTATAATTACTTTAATACACGTAAGTAACACAAATGTATTTTAAAGTATATACATGTATATATGTCAAAAACACCATTACACTTGTTGAACTCCAGATTTGGTTATATAATATGCTACATGATGCAGATGTTACAGAACTTTTAGTGAATGTTCAATATCTTTTGTGAATGTTTCAGACAATTTGATGTCAGCTCGGGGAATCAGCTTGTTGAGTGCCAGGAATGTCACAACCTTTACCACCAGGTTTGTTGATTATGAACAATACTAAAACCTATCAATACCTTTATCTGGTTGGAACATTAAACTTTAGATTACTGAATTCTTTTAAGTTATTTTTTTAGAAAAATCTGTTTGAGAGGCATCTCATTTTAATCAAATACAAAATAATAAAATAACATGAACATGTGAATTTTTTTATATTATTTGGCGTTTTGTAGGGCTTTTTCTGTGTGTGCACAATTTGCAGTTTAAAAATGTGTTAAAAAATAATCTGTAAACCAGGCTTAGTCATCTGTATTTTTGGTCAGATCGCCAACATTCCACACTATATTCTGCCCTCACGCTCGATGCCATTCAAAACATTTATGTGAAATTTCTGTTTATTCTCTCCCGATATTCAGAATCAACATCCTCACCTTCGCTAAGCCCCAAAATAATATTAATTTCCCATTAACTCTTCAAAATCTCTACGTAGCACCATGCCACCATTGCTCATCACATTATAAAAAAAACATGAAAAAATAAGTGTTTACACCGAAAATTTTGATTAAAAACAGAATTCAAACGCTTCAAAAAAATGCCATATTCAGTTGGGAACATTCTATGTTTATAGGTAGTGTCATTTCCTCCCATAATCTTGATATTGTTTCAGGAATGTCATCGACCTCCAGCAACAGAACAAGATGTTACTGACCCTCGCTTTGTTTGGTATTGCACTCGCTGCTCAAAGACAATGAAAAAAATGGTAATTATGCTTTTAACACTATCGTTGAGTTTCGTTTTTAATGTTTTTCGGTCTAACACAATTGCACAAAACTGAAAAGAATCATTCAACATGAATGTTAGATTAAAATTATTTAGCAGGATTTTTTATATTCTTTATTTTATGAAACATGTAACAGAAAAATAATAATCAATAGTTATGTAATTCTTTTAGTTATCTATTTGCATCACATAAGATGGGAGATCCTTAGTGATCCAGTGGTAGGATATTGGACTCTCATGCTGAAGACATTAGTTCAAAACCTGTCAGATGCTGACTCATACTGATTATGTGTCATAATTACCAAATGTAGGAGCAGGATGTAGCTCAAACAGTAGCGTGTCCATACGTGAACTGGTCGGTCATTGGATCGATCCTTCTCAGTGGACTCATTTGCAGTTTGGGCTATTTTCTGTTTCAGTCAGTGGTCTACAATTGGTTCATCAAAGGCCGTGGTATGTGCTGTCCTGTGTGTGTGACGGTTCATATAAAAGACCCCTTGCTGCTTATCAGAAAGTGTAGCACATGTGGCAGTAGCGTTTTTCCTCTAAATAAATTTGTCTGAATTACTATATAATGGTAAGATAAAAATCAATTTGCTTTGGAGGCGTTGTTAAATAAAATAAACTTTTCTTTAATTACCAAATGTTTGACATCCAATAGCCTGTGATTAATAATTCAGTGTGCTCTAGTGAAGCTGTTAAAAAAAAAAAAAAAACATATTGGTACAAATGAGTCAATTTCATTTCTAGAATTACTTCATTTTACAATTATTTGTACTAGGTGAGATTAAATCAAATAAGATCACCTGCGTGGTATTCCATGGCTGTTACAATTATTTTTCTATTCACTGTTCTTTAATAGATATTTTATCATAATTTTACCTGGTTTTAGGCAACTAAAACTCAAAAGCCCAAGACAACTCCACCTGCTACATCCTCAACAAAAGAGACTCTGACTTTCATGAAACCCGTAGCCGTCAAGACAGAGCAGCCATCAACACTTCAACCTTTCAAGAGACTTGATCACAAGGTATGTCGTCACTGCTTTCAATTCTCATTGGATGAATGTCTGACCCAGAGCTAGTTTCTTGTGAAACAAGTCTGGTAGGTTTGCATTGTCACTGGAACCAAATCATAAGTACAAAATTGTTTTGTTCCATTGGTAGAAATAACAAACAAAGTTAATTAACTGATGAAGTCTTCTGTTTAACACATTTGATGCTTAAGTAACACATTTCTTACAAAATGGCACATATTTTAGAAGTGAGATGATGTGTTGGCAGTTAAACATCTAGATAGATCGCACTTATATTACTGAAAAATATGAAAATGCATCTTATCTATTTTGGAGTTGCACTATTAAAATAACATCTTTAGTTTCTGATGTGAATGAATTAATATTGATTGAATGTTTGTTTAACGACCCCCCCCCAGCACAAAATTAAACATTGGCTATTGGGAGTCATGAATTAATTAATAGGATTGATCTCAAAATTTCAAATGTAATTTTCTTTTCAGTCAAGCACATCCAAGGAAGCTGCAGTGACATCAAGTTCAAAGCCTCTAAGTGGGCTAGCAAGCCTTGCAGCCAATCTCTCTGGAAAAACAGTTGATACCTCCAGGGCAAACTATTCAAAACCAGAAGCTATCAAATTTGGTGATTCATCAAAAACATCTGCATTTAAGCAGGAATCTGGAAAAGGACCAGATTCTTCTAAATCTGGAAAAGATGTTTCAAAATCAGGTTTATCGAAACCTGAACCACTGAAAGCATTTTCTGCTTTGAAATCTGACTTGTCTAAACTAGCTGTGTCCAAGAATGAAGACCGATCGGCATTCGGTTCAGCTCTTGTTAGAGGTGGAGTGAAGCCACTTGGCAGTGGAAGCAAGTTCTCGTCCTCAGCATCATCAGCCTTTACAAGCAGTAAGTCTTCATCAGCTTCTAGTGGGAGCAAGTTCCCAGCACTTGGCACTTCAAGTGCTAGTAAAACATCTACGTCGGCTAGTGCAGCTAAGTTGTCCTTTGGTAGTGTGTTAGCAGCAGGTAACAGCAGCAAATCCTCAACAGGTGGTACAGCAACAGTTGTTCATGCTGAGAAAAGACTCCAAATGATGAAGAAAAAGGCAGCAGCAAAATCACAAGAGAAAAGGCTTAACTTGAAATAATATTTGTTGATCTCAGGTTATTATTGTGATAATCCATGTACAAGTTTAAAGTTTCTGAAATTGTAATTTTACTTAGGCATATACCATTAACTTTACTGACAGACATACACGCCAATGGGCATACAATTACCATGCCTGGTAAGTGCACTCCCCGATGTTTTTAAGAATGGTCTCTTTTGTATGAACTAAATGGAAGCCATCTTGTCTTTAATGGTCTTGCTTATCATTGGTGTTAAATGTGTCAAAAATGAAGTGATGCAATAAATCAATACCTCGTAACAAAATGGCCACACCATTTGTATGATTTGTGTTGACCCATAAAACCTATTTATGTATAACTACATAAAATGTAGCATATTACAAGGCAACAAAATATGAGATTATAAATTGTTTTTGAATCAGAATATATTTTTTTTAAGTTTAATTTTTTATTTATTTATCAACAGTTAAAAGATGTTGATAAGTGAAACAAGTTTATGAAAATGATGTCCAGACATACGGGTTTGAGAATAGGACGTTGTTGGATTGCCTGTTCTAAATGAGGTGAATAGAAAACAGGTTACCATGATTTGCAGTCAGTGGTGAAAAAAAAAGTTTACTCAACATGGTTTTGATGAATCTACTTTGCAGTTCCTCAACACATTTCTTGTTCATAGACCTGAATGTGTAAGGTTTAGTTTAAAGTATTCTGAAGAGATAATGTAATTTGTACATACCATAAGTAAACGTAATATTATTACTCCTTGAATCCAGGTAACAGTGATCGTCATGTAACAGTGATCGTCAGATGAGGCACATAGACTACTTTTTTTTTAAAGAGCAGCAATAGGCATCTTTTTTTTTCTTTTAATGTTTGTTTCGTTTAACGACACCACTAAAGCACAATGATTCATTAATCATTAGCTATTGGATGTCAAACATTCGGTTATTTTGACACGTATTCAAGTGAGAGCCAGCCTCCAATGGGTTTTGAACCACTGTCATCAGCTTAAGAGCAGTGTTCTACCACTGGACCATAGAAGCTCCCAATAGGTCTGCAATATGTAACTTCTCTCATGGACATTATATACTAGAGGTCAGAATGAGAAAAAGCTAATGGTATGCATCGCACATGAGCCAGGCACATTCACAGTTATATCTTGATCACGAGATCACTAGTATTGTACAACAAATACAGCTGAATACAAAACATTTTTTATTTTTTATACAAAAATACATCAAAATTTCACTCAAAAACTTTTCACTCACAGTATAATTTATTAACCTAGTAAACAGCATGAAAAAAGAAATGTACATATCGTTGACAAAGTATTGATTGTTTAAACTAGCTAGTTTAAACAAATACATTTGCTATGTAATATCAATTTTTTTGGAAATCAAACAAAAAGAACACATTTATTGGCTTTAAGATAACACATGTAAATATTAAAACTCAAATGACATTAAATAGTAATTAAACAATGTCTAAAGTTTTTTTTTACAAATATCAAAAAAAATTTATCTGTTAAGATTACTCATTTTCGGATCCCAAATCAGTATGAATAAAATATTAACTTTGGTGGATTTTAAATTTATACAGTAACTTCGACTCTTTCCTCCCCTAAAGTGTATACCGTGTATGAATAGCAAAATGATACTGCGAACAAAACCTGAATCAATCTAAAATGGTTAAATTATAATTCAGAGGTTTGACTCGACACCCCTTTACTGATTCTGTAAAATGTATTTTGAACAGCTTGTTCAAACATTTGTTTAGGCAAAACATATTCTCCACTAAAAAAAAAAAAAATGTAAAACAAGCAGTATTAATATTTTTAAATGCCTGGAAAGAACCATTAACATTTTTATTTTATTTTTTTAGTATAATAATTAAGAAAGCAGCAATAGGTAAAGCAAAAAGAAATATTTTAGATCATCATCACTATATACTTCAGTTTAAATTCTGGGCAATGCAACCAGTATGTAGAGTTTAAGGGCCAATTTCTCGTTGACAGTTCAACCTCGATTCTTAGTTTAAACTGTGTCCATGTGTGTTAAAAGAATGGGTTGAACTGTAGATCATGGCTGAACCATCGACGAGAAACCGTGAGAAAAATAAGACACTGCTTATTGCATGAACAGAAAGAAAGATGTGACACCACCATATCATTTTAGACATGTTTGTCTAAAATTTTAAAACAAAAAATGTATACATACAAAAATATTAAACCTACATGTACATTAACAATGTGCTAACATACTTATATGGCAAACGGGAGTATCCTATTTTGTATGCTATAGATAGATTAGTCTCTGATATGATATATTATGATAAAACACAACACAAAAACATAGCAAATTGGGTGAATAGACAAAAACACAGCGAATTGAGTGAATAGACAAAAAACAGCAAATTGAGTGAATAGACAAAAAACAACGAATTGAGTGAATAGACAAAAAACAACGAATTGGATGAATAGACAAAATGGATGAAGTCATTATATAATGAGATATAATGGAATGGATTAAAATTTTACTCCAAGAAATAAATGGAATAACATTTTAAGGATCGAGAAATTGTCTCACAGAAAATATTAGAGTTTTAGGATTTTCTGTAAATTATGAAACTGATGTATCAAGACATTAATGCAAACAATAGGGTTAAACTAAAATACATATCTCATTAATATCTCTTGCATTTTTAAAACCATTACGATATTGTGAGTAAAAGAAAAATGAATCAGTAAATTATTGTTTTATGTATTCACATCAATTTCTTTCTGACATTAATTTCATAATTTACAGTATTTGGAATAAAATTGGAAACAATTTTTATTCTCAACATAATTATATATACATACTGAAATACTGTGTTATCTTTTATATATATATATATATATATATAATGTTATTAACATAAACTGGGTTTTGTTTTAAATACTTTGACATTTTGACACTCATTTGAATGTATGCAAATTTTGAAGTGTTACATGTAACATTTCATGTTAGTTATTTGATTTTTAACTCTACTAATTTTATAATATTTCCACATGAACACAGGAATTTTGCAATTTTATTTAAAACGTGGGTCTTCAACAGACAAAAATTTATCCACTTTATTTTAACTATTTTCCAGCAGTGAGAGTATGGAAAAATGAACTATATATTCTGCATACAGATCTGATGAGCTAAATGTGGTTGCATTGCTACAAAAACCTACTCCTGTGCATGTCCATTTTATATCCAATATTTGAAAAACTTATTTGTGAATTAGATACATACACCAATCAGAAATGCAATGTGCAGTTTATTTTACATTATTTAAACAAACACACCATAAACAAGATGTTCAAAATACTTTAGTCATACAACAAAAAAACAAAGAAATCTGTCAAAAAGTAATTTTTGTTTGCCATGATAGAATGCTTATTTGCAATAGGCTATAGCCCTGAGCACAAAATGTATTCACATATATACTGACCACAACACACTGATAAGTGCCAACACAATATAAACATGCTTGTTCTCATATTTCTCACAGGAGAAATGTCACTCGGGACTACAAAGACATGTATCAGAAATTCTCTGAGGATTTTAATCTACTGCTACTATCACAACCATTTATAATGATATTGTGTTAAATATGTTAATTTATCTAGAATGTCAACATGTGATTTCCAATTTCCTCACAATTAAAAGTCACCTTTATCAACCTGATTTCCTATAATGTCGAATCACTTGAGAAATTTCCCATTTAAAAAAACTAAAACATAATTAAATAATTTTAATAAAATGCACAAATGGCCTTCAATGTACATTGATGAGTTGCATTCATATAGGCATGTCACCTGTTTGCCAGTCCACTTCATTTACTGAATAAAAATATTGTTTAAAAAAAATAAAAAATAATTAAGAGTCAAGTTTACTCAACCTAGCAGTTTTTGACAAAAGGAGATAAATGCAAAAACATACAGAATTCAAGGCAAAAGTTAACAATCGCCAGAAAAAAAAGCAATCAAGGTGAGATAAAAATAAGATGATCTAAATACTTTCCATGCAGCTGTGTTTGAACTGTCAACATACGGTTCCTTAGACTCATGGCCCAGTGCTTATAAAACTTTGAGTGTAGACTTTAATAAAGTGTGTACTCCTGTCTCAAACTTTAAGTGTGAACTCTATTGAGTCTGAGACAGTATCTCAGCTTATAAAACTACTCAAGTCTAGACTTAATAGTCTCATTTATATCTGACACAAGCAGCCCATTACATACTTCCTGTTAATTTGTTCGTCTACGAAAATTAAAAAATTATTTTTTGGAACGTTTGAAGGATGTGACAAGGGTTGGGATGTATGGAAGGAGACCAATAAGCTTACCTGTACTAAAAATGAAAATATAATTTTGAATAAGTGCAAATGACATCATTAAAACTCGAAAAATTATGTTACGTCATCCATAACGTTATAATAGGACAGGGCTAGAAGACTAATCATGGTTCGCCTATCACACTGAGGAAGACATTGTGTGTTCGTACAATATTGTCCCATCCTGATTGTTTGAGAAACACACAACAGAGACATGTTAAAGTGAGATGGCAATTAAAGAACTCCTTATTCTAATTTTTTTTTTCTTTTTTTTTTATGTATTGTGGTATATTTTATCTCAAGACTTAAAGTTAGTCTGGGTGTGTAGGAATCTCAGACTTTAGAAACTTGAGACTTTATTAGAGTCAGAGTCCAGACTCTAAAAGTTTTATAAGCAGTGTTTTGTTTTTCACTTTGTGTCTTTCTTAGTCTCAGCCTAGACTTTTAAAAGTTTTATAAGCACAGGCCCAGGTTTCATGAATGGTTCCTCGTTGAAAAGCACTGAGATGTTTCTAAATTCTTCACTTAGTGTGATTCACTTAGCTCCTTTGTGAGGATACTGATTACACGCAGTAGTTTCTTGGGGAAACAGTACAGTAAAGAAGCCATCACATGAGAAAAATCAGCATGATGTCAGTAACACTGTACAGAATGTTGATCTCAATAAAAAAAAAAATTCTTAGCCCTAATACCAGAGATTTAATTTTTTTAAAGTAATTATTTATTATTAAAAAATTTTTTTTACTAACTTTTAGGTTATCTCATGTTTTTTTATGTCTTATACTGAATAAACCTGTAAAAGAAATTCTCATGATGAAACTTGTTCCATTAAATGGAGAATGGCAACTATTACCATGCTGGATAACTCGTGGCAAGTTTAATAGCTTCTTGTGAGATCCGCTATTATGCATATTCCACAACTTCATTCAAAAAAGACTATTAACTGGAAAATCCTAAAGAGAATTTTCATCAAGTCTTGTAGTACGGTGACCTGCGTATAGGTGAGAAATCGTGCTCGTTGTAACTCACAGACCAAAGTCGTGGAGAGGTCGGGGACGATGAAGGATAGACATAGGATGGAGATCCTGAAAATATCACAAAGAATTTGTAGATGTATGATGATGTGACAATCTAAATGCTACAAAATAATACCTCATGTTAATTATATTCAACCAAAAAAGAAAGTATGCATGTAATCAACAGTTATTTATTTCATAAACCAGACAACATTCATGACAGAAATTCTGGAATTAGATAACCACATCATTTAGGAGGAGGTGTGTGTGTCCAGTAATATTAGTTGCAAACATGTTTGCCTTCAATGGACTATTATTGTGACCACCCCATAAAACAAAAATATTTCAACGTGCATACTTTCTTTTTTGGTTAAGTATATAATATAATCAGAAAACCTAATTTGAAATACTGGCAAAAGTTTTAAAATGTAGGTACGTGCTGATCCAAAATACAGTGTTAATATTTAGTAATGAATGTTAGGTTTATCGCTATTATTGTTATATTAAAATTAAATTAGTTTTAAAAACACATCGATAAATAGCATCTGTAAAAACTATCTCCAATCGTCCAACTAATAATTCTTAAAGAATCCTAACAAATAAAAGTAAAAGTTTATGTGGGAAAAATCCATTTGTTTTCTCTCCTAGTAAATACATATCACCATTTATTTTTAGTCTTATCCTACACAAAATTAAAGTTTACCAAAACACCACAAAATCCAACAGACAGGACAACACATAAAACAGCCTTTGATAAACCAGTTGTTCACAACTGATTGGTTTAAGTGTCTTATACCTACACACTGAGTCTAACGGAGCACTCACTCTGGGTTGGAGCCGTTTATATTCAATAAAAAACATTTAATGTTTGACCTACCTGATATCGTTGGGGATGCATATAACCAGTTGGGCTATATTGTACTATTTGGTTGCTTTTTTTCATTCAATATAAAACACTTAATTTAGACCTGCCTGACATCACTGAACTCTTTACATAACTAGTTGGTTATACCGCAATACTTGGTTGGTTGTATTCAATATAAACGCTTAATTTAGCCTACCTGTCATCACTGGCGACCGAACATAACCAGTTGGACTATGCTGTACTACTTGGCTGCTTGTATTCAATATAAAACATTTAATTTAGACCTACCTGTCATCACTGGCGACCGAACATAACCAGTTGGACTATGCTGTACTACTTGGCTGCTTGTATTCAATATAA
>JAULBS010074745.1:0-20561 GCA_032355785.1 Symmetromphalus regularis
GACAGTGGTTCAGTGGTAGGACATCGGACTCTCAAGTTGAAGACAGTGGTCCAGTGGTAGGACATCGGACTCTCAAGATGAAGACAGTGGTCCAGTGGTAGGACATCGGACTCTCAAGCTGAAGACTGTGGTCCAGTGGTAGGACATCGGACTCTCAAGTTGAAGACCGTGGTTCAAAACTCGTCGGATGTTGGATAACACTTGACTACGTGTCAGAATTACACATGTTCCTTAAACACATACTCCCGCGGATCCTTGACCTAATTAATTTCCAAACAAAGAATTAATTTTAAATATAAACATTTGATTTGTCTACAGAAATACTTCATTCAAATATTTACATAACCATCGCATCTCGCTTATTTTCAATGTTTTTAAAATAATAATAAATGATGGTCATGGATAAATAAATCGAGAAAAAATAACAGTTTTTTTCCGTTGAAGGCGTGATGTATATATTTCGAGTCACGTGACAGGTATTCCTCCAATTCTATTTTGGGACGATTTCTTCCTGAAACGAGGACATTCAATGTTTGACAATCAATATCTGATGATTATTAAATCAATGTTCTCTAGTAGTGTCATTAAACAAAACAAATAAATAAATAAATAATTATATTACAATATACCATTGCAGGGATCCGCAACCTTTTTCGTCCCGGTTACCCTTGGAAACTTTTCGAAAGTAAATTTACCCCCTCCTAATTTTTTTCAGTAATTAGAGTTTATTTACACTTCTACCTCTTATAAAGAAACCTACAGAGGGGGGATTTTAAAATACTGTTTTTAACATTATTATTTTATGTTTAAATAACTGAGTGAGTTATATATACTGACCAATATACCTAGAAAACAAAACATAGCTATTAACTTATTTCTACAAATTTATCCTCGGGGTGGTTCTGGCGCACTTTCTCAAATACGTGACTTCCCAATAACGAAATTTATGAATCGTGACGCTGAAAGGAAATAAAAGAACGAGAAAATTAAAACAGTGTAACAGAACATTTGAACAATTCAGGTGAGAGTGACTGCTTTAGAAAAAAAACAGGCTCAACATAAGGTAAGATCTTAGAGGTTATTTTTGTTCGTTGGTTTTTTTTTTTGGGGGGGGGTCATTTTATTTATTTTTTTATTATTTTTTTTCTTTGTTTGGTTTTTATAAAAGGTGTGAGAGGGTGGGTCCAATCTCATAAATTTCCAGAAAATTAATTCGGGTGGATTAGGGCAATAATCTGGTGCCGGTGTCGCAGGAAATCACACACTCTGTAAATCAGTAACACCTACTTGTGATTTCCTAGAAAATCGCAACCCCCCCCCCATACCCATATATGGGTAAGGGATAGGGGGCGGTGCGATTTCCAGAGGGGTTGTGATTTCCTAGGAAATTACAAGTGAGTGTTTGTGATTTCCAGAGGGGTTGTGATTACCTAGGAAATTACAAGTGAGTGTTTGTGATTTCCAGAGGGGTTGTGATTTCCTAGGAAATTACAAGTGAGTGTTTGTGATTTCCAGAGGGGTTGTGATTTCCTAGGAAATTACAAGTGAGTATTTGTGATTTCCAGAGGGGTTGTGATTTCCTAGGAAATTACAAGTAAGTGTTTGTGATTTCCAGAGGGTTTTGTAATTAACTGCTACACCGAGTTCTTTAACGTTAAAACAAATAATAATAATAATTTTTAAAAAGGTTATAATCGCAAAATTTAGGGGGGCCGGGCCCCTAAGGTCCCTGCCTAGATCCGCTACTCCACTGTGTGAAATCGGAAAACTGCAACTATAGAAAATGTGAGATGATTATCCACGATGTTGAATCCAAAATACGGCGTCAAGTTTACTTATTTGTAACATTCTGTTGGAATTTCCAACATAATATAATTATTTAAAACTATATATGATATACTGAAAGACAAAAGAAATTTTATTATATATTAAATGAACTTCGATAAAAGCAAAATTAACAAAACCATGATATGGAAACAACAAGGAAACATTAAACGTATTTTGTTCATTTACTAAGCCAAACGTACTTCCAGAAATTACTGACTATTTAATCTTATTTTATATATTGTGAAATGCTTTGTGTAAATTACTTCATTTGTACATATTTTATTAAATATTAAATGTTTATGTCACTGTTGAAGATACATGTAGTTATGTACTTCGTAACTGTACACTAGAGACTATGTTATAGCGTTAACTACATTGTAGTATTATTACATATTATATATGTCATATCAAACACAACACATACATCTTTTTATTTTTTTTTAAACAGGTTTTTGTGAAATGCTTCTGTAACTTTGTTATTATTATTGTGTATATTTTCATTCTTGCTCTTTTGTTTAAATGTATTCCAACTCTCTATAAGAGGAATAAAGAATATACTTATACCCCTCACTTTCAGAATTAAAAACACTAGTTATCAACGCCCCCCTGTTAAAATTTCTAAATCTTCCCCTGATTGAGGGGGTATATTAGAATGTCCACTCAGATTAAGTCTTTCATTTTTCAGACATGAGGACCATCGTATTATGGCTGTTGTTGTTGGTGTTGCTAGGGAATGTCATGGCGGTTAAGCGGCGCTCTATCTACGCTTTACGAATTCTACCCAAATACAGCAAGTGTAACAGTAATGGCAGTATGACTATCTACTACGGCCATCTTGGATTCGGGCCCGTGAAAGTTCAGTGGGATGGAGGTTCAGTAAGTTGAAAAAGAAGTTTAAATTAAAGTTATCGTCATTTTTCCTGTATCACTCTTGGACTTAGTTGTGTGTTGACATGCGGTTTAGAACATTTGTTGTTTCAGACTGCCAATGTAAACAGCCGGATTTATAAGGGGACAAAGGGCCAATTGACCCGTGCTCCCCTGCCAAAGGGGCCTCCCAGACTAAAGAATTCTTTTATTTAAAAAAATGAGTTCTATTCGTTCATTTTAGTTTAATTTGTTTTAATTTGTCATGTAATTTAATTTCTGTGTTGAGGGGTTAAATTCGGCCCTTAACGCAAAATACAACCATTACAGTTTTAATAAAGGAATTTGTCTTCTCTATCAGTGGATATCGCCGACTGCCTATACGCACCTAACAAATATCATAGCCATTTTTCCAACAAGTGTGAAGCTTAGTGACACGTCACAAGTTGTACTAGTCTTAACTGCTGCTAATGTCGCATATGATGAGAAAGCGGCAGTGTCTCTCAAGGGATTGTTCATATATTCCTATTCCTACAGAATACATATTATATTGGTACACTTAAAATATTGATGTTTAATGATTAATTTGAGTTCATACGTTGGAAGCCCCCCCCCCCCACCTCACTTCCATACCTCTCTCTGTCTGTATATCTGTCAATTGTCTGTCTGTTTGTGTGTCTGTCTGTCTGTCCGTCCGTCCGTCCGTTCGGTCGTCCGTCCGTTCTTCCGTCTCTCTCTCGCTCTCTCTCTCTCTCTCTCTCTCTCTCTCTCTCTCTCTCTCTCTCTCTCTCTCTATCTATCTATGTTTCTCTCTCTCTCTCTCTCTCTCTCTCTCTCTCTCTCTCTCTCTTTCTCTCTCTCTCTCTCCAAAAGTGATGTTCTGTTATTATGATTTTTTATGAATATTGTATTCTGTCGATAAATAAAATGTTTGGACAATAAAGTGAATGAATTAATTAAAGAGTGAGTGAGTGAGTGAGTGAGTGAGTGAGTGAGTGAGTGAGTGAGTGAGTGAGTGAGTGAGTGAGTGAGTGAGTGAATGTATGAATGAGATAATGAGTGAATGAAATACATAATGAATGAATGACATGATGACAATGAATGAACGAACGAACGAACGAACGAACGAATGATATATCTATTATCAAATAGATTTGGAACAAATCTTGGGATGGCATTAATACATTCACCAATATTTGTTTATTTTGAAGAAGGAGTGCACGCCTATACAGTACATCGTAAGAAAAGGAAGAGTTAACTCCGGCATCATCCACAAGTGCATAGTTAAAGGTCAAACGGGAACGTTCTCAGTCCAGTACCGCAAAGGATGGAAGTGCTACAAGAAGTTCGACATAGTGTCTTATTCGAAATGTTCAAAAATGCCATTTACCTGTGGATATGGACAAGGCTAAAAATATTTCCAAATGATATTTGTTGTAATATGTTGCAACCGCTTTTAAAATAAATATCATTAATGTTTACAGTTTATTCATTGTTATTTAACTGTTGTAATTGTAATCAGAGTTTTCCCTCAAGATGTTGACAGTTGGTCAACGAAACGTTGGGAACATTTTATCTGTGTGGTTTTAAGGCAGAGATCCCCTTTTTTAACTATAATCAGAGAACTGCAAGACTGTTTTGAAAGACACACATTGGATGAAAACGAAAAACATTTATTGAACCCAACATCTTAAAAAAAAAACGACCAAACCAAAATCTTTAAAAAAAACGACCAAACCCAATATCTTTAAAAAAAAATACCAAATCCAACAACCTTTAAAAAACGACCAAATCCAACAACTTTTAAAAAACGACCAAACTAAACATCTTTTAAAAAATGATCAAACCCAACATTTTTTTAAAAACGACCAAATTTAACATTAAAAAAAAAAAAAAAAAAATAAAAAATACATCTTTTAAAAATGACCAAACCATAATCTTTAAAAAAATGACCAAATCCAACATATTTTTAAAATGACCAATGTTGTGTCTCACAAGATCTTTTTTAAAAATATCCAAACACAATATTACAAAATTACCAAACCCAACATCTTTTAAAAATAACCAAAACCCAACATCTTTTTTAAAAAACGACCAAACCCAACATTTTTTTTTAAATGACCAAACACAACATCTTTAAAAAATGACCAAACTCAACCGCTTTTTTTTTAAATGACCAAACACAACATTATTTTTTTAATGACCAAAAACCAACATTAAAGAAAATGGCCAGACCCAACATCTTTAAAAAAGAAGAAGAAAAAACCAGGTCAAATTCGAAACAGCATTATTATATACTAATCTCAACAAAGATTAAAGGATTTGAGTAAACAAGAGATAATTAAATATAACAAATACACAACGCAATGGAAAACGTCAAATTAATGACACCACTAATGGAACTGAAGCCAATGGAGAATCCTCTTGAGTGATCCAGCTTCCATTATGATCAAAATGGTTTCAAAGAACAGTTTTATAACCTTTTGTAAAATAACGTTACATCGCGTGTAACCACAGGATCACCCATTACAGAGAACAAATGTACAATGACACCAACAAACTGGGTCACACATAACCTTCTAGATCCATTGATGTAACCCAGTTTCTGATGTAGGTAAATATACTGTGCAAATAATATTTAGCAACGCCTAGACATATACTCCACCAAAAAAGAAAGTAAAGTAAAGTTTGTTTTATTTAACGAAGCCTCTAGAGCAAATTGATTTTTATCTTATCATCGGCTATTGGACGTCAGACTTATGGTCATAGTCATTCTGACATATTTCTTTAGAGGAAACCCGTTGCCGCTCTTTCCGATAAGCAGTAAGGGTCTTATATACGCACTTTCCCAAAGACATGACAGTACACACCACGGCTTTTGATGAACCAGTTGTAGATCACTGGTTGGAACGGGAAATAGGAAAAAGTATGCATGTAATCAATTGTCATTTATTTCATAAATATATGACATTTATGGCAGAAATTCTGGAATTAGATAACCATATACATGTGCGAGCGTGCGTGCGTGCGTGCGTGCGTGCGTGCGAGCGTGCGAGCGAGCGTGCGTGTGCAGTAATATGCAATATCACAAGTTGCGCACGTGTTTGCTGCCAATGGACCATTACTGTGACCATCCAATGTACCACAAATATTTCAACATGCATACTTTCTTTTTTAGTATAATTTTATTAAAATAATCCATTTTTTTAATGTAAGTAAGACATTTGTAATTAGATATTATAAAATATTGCTTAAACGACAAACTTCCATTACTGAGTAGTGTAGTAATCTATGTTATTGTGTATTAATGTGTAATTAAATATTCGTCATTAACAGTTTGCTGGTCAGAAGATAGGGTAGAAATTAAAAATGTTTTTCAATTCCAAAATATACTGAATTTCAATAAACAAGTAAGTAGTGCATTGACAAACTGAGAAGTTCTGTGAAGCGGTCGGTCGTCGAATTGATCCTTCTCCGTGGACCTATTTGCAGTTTGGGCAGTGTCCGTTCCAAACAGTGGTACACAATTGGTTTATCAAAGGCCGTGGTATGTGCTGTCCTGTCTGTAGGACGCTGCATATGAAAAACCTTGTTGCTTATCGGAAAGAGTTGCCTATGTGGCGGCAGCGGGTTTCCTCTAAATACATATGTCAGAATGACCATATGATTGACGTCCAATAGCCGATGATAAAATGAAATTCAGTGTGCTCTAGAGGCGTTGTTAAATAAAACAAACTTGACTCGACCCATTGGCTACTAGTCTACATCTCTAACTGCAAACACGTGTGCATTTCACAAATAAAACTTAATCTAGTAATCCAATTTATTTAGCTGGTAACTTTATAATTATATAGATTTTGTAACAAAAATAATTTTTTAAATATTACTTGCTTCTGATGCCACCATCTCTCTTCCTACAACCCATTTTTAACCCGAACCGCTTCTTTGGATCTTTCCATCAACCACACGTGGGAGAGGTGGGGTGGGGAAGTGGAGGTACCGCCTATTTTGAGAATGACTGAAAATATTATTTTCTGCATGTTAAAATTGCTTAACATAAAAAATAAAATAATTTTTTTTAGAAATAAATAAATCTATATATGGAATATTGAATTAGCGTTCAAACACATACCAATTTTGAGAATGACTGAAATTATTATTTTCTGCATGTTAAAATTCCTTATCATAAAAATAATAACAATTATAAAAAAAAAAAAAAACCCATCTATATATGGAATATGGAATTAGTGTTCAAACAGATATTCCTGAGAACCATCACGTGTTTTTGATCTTCTTACAAAAGTACCGAGGTTTTAAAAATAATCCGCTTAACGTAATTAATATTATTTTTACGCCAGGCATCAAATCGCGGTTCGTCTGATGTGAGTAAGCACATTTGTTATCAGAGGACAGCTCGTTTGTGGAGCAGGTTGTTCAAACAGGATGTCAGACTAACACCTGGTGATAAATCTCAGTCATTTATCTTAGTGGGGGTCACGCCACCCCGAGCATACTCGAATGTCAATCTCGAACCTTTCCACATAAATCAGTTTGTGTTGTTTTGTTTTATTTAACAACGTACTGATTTATTTATCGTCGGGTATTAATGACGTAACAGTGATTATGACATAATGATGACGTCACATTAAAATGTGTGTCGTTTTATTTAACGACACTGATTTATTTATCATCGGATGTTAATGACGTAACAGTCGTTATGGTGTAATGATGACTTCACAGGATATTATTATTGATGACGTCACTGATTATGGGTAATGATGACGTCACATTAAAATGTTAGTGAGGTCAGGACACCCGAGCATACTCGAGTGTCAGTCTTGAACCTTTCCACATAAATCAGTTTGTGTTGTTTCGTTTTATTTAACGACACCCAGTAGACCGCATTGATTTATTTGTCATAGGTTATTAATGACGTCACACTGATTATGACGTAATGATAACGACACATTAAAATGTTAGTGAGGTCAGGACACCCGAGCACACTCGAGTGTCAGTCTTGTACCTTTCCATATAAATCAGTTTGTGTTGTTTCGTTTTATTTAACAACGCACTGATTTATTTATCATCGGATATTAATGACGTCAGAGTGGTTAAGGCGTAATAGTGAAGTCACAGGATATTATTATTAATGACGTCACAGTAATTATGGCGTAATGATGACGTCACATTAAAATGTTACTGAGGTCACAACACCCTGGCATACTCGATTGTCAGTCTCGAACCTTTCCACACAAATCAGTTTGTGTTGTTTCGTTTCATTTAACGACACACTGATTTATTTATCATCGGATATTATTATTAATGACGTCACAGTGATTATGACATAATGATGACATCACATTAAATTGTTACTGAGGTCAGGACATCCGAGCGTACTCGAGTGTCTGTATTGAACATTTCGACATAAATCAGTGCGTTTTGTTTCATTTCATTTAACGACACACTGATTTATTTGTCATCGGATATTAATGACGTCACACAGATTATGACGTAATGATGACGTCACATTAAAATGTTGTGAGGTCAGGATACCCGAGCATACTCGAGTGACCGTATTGAACCTTTCCACATGAATCAGTTTGTGTTTCGTTTTATTTAACGACACGCAGATTTATTTAATCATCGGATATTAATGACGTCACACTGATTATGTCGTAATGATGACGTCACGTTAAAATGTTAGTGAGGTCAGGACACCCGAGCATACTCGAGTGTCCGTATTGAACCTTTCCACATAAATCAGTTTGTGTTGTTTCGTTTTATTTAACGACATCCAGTAGATCGCATTGATTTATTTATCATCGGCTATTAATGACGTCAGAGTCATTAGGACATAATGATGATGCCACAATGATTATTACGTAATGATCACGCCATTGATTATGACGTAATGATGGCGTCGTATTAAAAAGTTGAATTACACAACTATGCTACTTTGTATTATTGATCTTAGGTTGTTTGATGTGAAACATTTGGAAATTTTGAAACGAAGTGAAGTTTGAGTCAGACCCTTTGACAGTTTTCAAAAACTGGGGAATAGTTACTTTTCACTTCTAGTCTAGGCTTCTGGTCTAGACTTCTAATCTAGGCTTCTAGTCTAGGATTCTGGTCTAAGCTTCTAGTCTAGGTTTCTGGTCTAGGCTTCTAGTCTAAGCTTTTGGTCTAGGCTTCTGGTTTAAGGCTGTTTGATGTGAAAAAAATTGAAATTTTGAAACGAAGTGAAGTTTGAGCCAGACCCTTTGACAGTTTTCAAAATTTGTGGAATAGTTTCTTTTCACTTCTAGTCTAGGCTTGTTATCTAGGCTTCTAGTATAGGCTTCTAGTCTAAGACTTTTGGTCTAGGCTTCTAGAGTGAAATTATTAATATTTAAACATTTCTATCCCTCTGACAACAGTTTAAAAAAAAATGTTTAAATAAAAATCCGATAGATTATTGCGGGCATTACAGTTGAATAAAACCATTTCAATTGTTAATTCCTCGCTTAGAAATCACTGTACAATGCACACAACTTAGGGCTTTATCCTCGAACAACAGAACTCGTGTACGTAACACACACAAACGTATGTAAACCACAGAAATTCTTTCTCCGTCTGCTTATTCAAACGACACAAGGCTAACTATTAAGCGTACGATTTGAAAAGTCAATTGTCGGTCGTCCCTACTGAGGCGTATGGGCAACACGCCACCAATGGAAAGTAAACAAAGGGAATTTGTGGGTTAGATAAATAAATCATGTTTGGCAGCGTGATAAGGAATGGGGAGTTCATAAAACGTCAAAACGAACGAATTAAGAAGTTTATTGCAGACAGAATTCGGTGTACGTCAGACTCGCCTTTACTCGTGTTAATGAATAGGCGGCTTTTTATTGTCGTTTATTATTTTTTTTCTTTATTCGTAATACGTGTGGTCAAATATGGTTGGTTGGTTGTATTTATTTTCGTGCTTATATTCAAGTAAGGTTTAAGCACGCTGTCCTGTGCACACAGCTTAGCTTCCTGTGTTGTCTTTCCAGGACAGAGGTTAGTGTTAGTAGAAGGAGTCGAAACTCGCTGCCGCCAAATTAATGCGGCTACTCTTATCGATAAGCAGCAAGGGATCTTTTATATGCACTATCCCACAGACAGGATAGCATATAAACCAGTTTGATGACTCAGTTGTGGACAACTGGTCGGTGTAAGTGGTATACACCTACCCACTGATTCTTGCGGAGCACTCACCGTGGGTTGGAGCCGATATCGAGATTAAAATTTCATGTCTCCACTCAGATTTGATCCCAGTACATATCAGCTGTCTATAACAAATAAACATCCATACTATTCATCAATACATACCCACATTATGACTGTACGCGAACTGTACATGCAAAGATCAATATATAAATCGGATGTAGTTGTTTCACCTGTTTCTTTCTAAGTCTTGCAGATAGATCAATGTACGTTGAGCTGTTGTCTTTTTATTCAATCTCTGAGCAAATATCAATATAGAAAATGGATGTTATACAGAAACATACTGAGGTTATTACACAGCTCACACTGTCAACTAAATGTGCACTGTCATAGTTACAAGTGTCATATGTTTGTTTACATTTTTTTTTTGGGCAAATTATCGATCAGTACACACAAAATTAACTAATTAAAGGGGCACTGTTACAGTTAGAAGAGTTATTTAACTATTTCATATGTTGGTGATAAATAATTACGAATTGTTAAAAGTATATTACAGGGTGTCCAATAAATTTACATCATTTAGGAATAGAACACGCTAATGTAAGTATACACACACAGAGATATATATATATGTGTATGTGTGGTCTGTCTGTGTATATATGTAAGTATGTGTGTGTATGTATGTGTGAATGTGTGTGTATGTCTGTATGTGTGTATGTATGTATACGTGTGTAAGTGTGTATGTATGTGTCTGTAAGTGTGTATGTATGCATGTGTGTATGTATGTGTGTGTGTGTGTGTATGTATGTGTGTTTGTATATGTGTGTGTATGTATGTATGTTTATATGTATGTATGTATATATGTATGTGTGTATATGTATGTATCTATGTATGTATGTGTGCGTGTATGTATGTGTATATCTGTGTATGTGTGTGTGTATTTATGTGCGTGTGTGTGTGTGTCCACGCGCGCGTGTATTTTAGTGAAGCAAGAAGTGTCATTACCTTTCAAATAGGAACTCTTCTTAAAATGTTTTCAATGTATTGTGAAGGGTAAGTTATTTTGAACCTTGTAATAAGATATCACTTATACGTTTATATCTGATTTCAACTTTATTTAGTATAACGCTAAACGTGTCGTAGCAAAACATCCCATTTAACATGGGCAGTGAACGGCTCATTAGTTAAACACTGTTATCACCAGTGAATTGGAACCAAACTCACCGAGTGTAAACTCTCAAGAGAATTCTATACAGAATAATAATACTAACAAAATATTACCCCAGCGGGTTTCGAACATGCTACGCCGATTCTTTTCATATTTAAGTGTATACTGTAGGGTGACTTAATAATTTAAAGGCGCACTATTGTGTTATAAATTATATTAGTGATAATTGAAAATTGATCCCTATAAACATAATTTTCAAATCAACTTAACAATATTAAAGGCATATTCCCACGGAATTTAAGGAGCTTTGTGGTCTAAATATTGATTACGACTGAAACGTACGTGCATTTGTTATACTAGATCTCGTTTTCATATCATGCAAGACATTTTAACTGAACCATGGTATAGAGAATTCCATGTCGAGTCTATCGATTTTTTTCACATTCAAATATTTCACATTTCAAGATCAGAACTCCTGGTAAAACAAATTATGCGAAATAAATTGGTGTTTCACAATAATGGCTAACGAAGGAATACCCGTCACATGACTCGAAATATATACTTCACACCTTCAATGGGGAAAACCCCCCGTCTTTTTTCGATTTATAATTTATTAACGACACACTGATTTATTTATCATCGGATATTATTATTAATGACGTCACAGTGATTATGACATAATGATGACGTCACATTAAATTGTTATTGATGTCAGGACATCCGAGCGTACTCGAGTGTCTATTGAACATTTCGACATAAATCAGTGCGTTTTGTTTCGTTTTATTTAACGACACACTGATTTATTTATCATCGGCTATTAATGACGTCACAGTGATTATGACATAATGATGACGTAACATTAAATTGTTATTGAGGTCAGGACATCCGAGCGTACTCGAGTGTCTGTATTGAACATTTCGACATAAATCAGTGCGTTTTGTTTCGTTTTATTTAACGGCACACTGATTTATTTATCATCGGCTGTTAATGACGTCACAGTGATTATGGCGTAATAATGACGTCACAGGATATTATTATTAACGACGTCACAGTAATTATGGCGTAATGATGACGTCACATTAAAATGTTAGTGAGGTCACAACACCCTGGCATATTCCAGTGTCAGTCTCGAACCTTTCCACATAAATCAGTTTGTGTTGTTTCGTTTCATTTAACGACACACTGATTTATTTGTCATCGGATATTAATGACGTCACACAGATTATGACGTAATGATGACGTCACATTAAAATGTTGTGAGGTCAGGATACCCGAGCATACTCGAGTGACCGTATTGAACCTTTCCACATGAATCAGTTTGTGTTTCGTTTTATTTAACGACACGCAGATTTATTTAATCATCGGATATTAATGACGTCACACTGATTATGTCGTAATGATGACGTCACGTTAAAATGTTAGTGAGGTCAGGACACCCGAGCATACTCGAGTGTCCGTATTGAACCTTTCCACATAAATCAGTTTGTGTTGTTTCGTTTTATTTAACGACATCCAGTAGATCGCATTGATTTATTTATCATCGGCTATTAATGACGTCAGAGTCATTAGGACATAATGATGATGCCACAATGATTATTACGTAATGATCACGCCATTGATTATGACGTAATGATGGCGTCGTATTAAAAAGTTGAATTACACAACTATGCTACTTTGTATTATTGATCTTAGGTTGTTTGATGTGAAACATTTGGAAATTTTGAAACGAAGTGAAGTTTGAGTCAGACCCTTTGACAGTTTTCAAAAACTGGGGAATAGTTACTTTTCACTTCTAGTCTAGGCTTCTGGTCTAGACTTCTAATCTAGGCTTCTAGTCTAGGATTCTGGTCTAAGCTTCTAGTCTAGGTTTCTGGTCTAGGCTTCTAGTCTAAGCTTTTGGTCTAGGCTTCTGGTTTAAGGCTGTTTGATGTGAAAAAAATTGAAATTTTGAAACGAAGTGAAGTTTGAGCCAGACCCTTTGACAGTTTTCAAAATTTGTGGAATAGTTTCTTTTCACTTCTAGTCTAGGCTTGTTATCTAGGCTTCTAGTATAGGCTTCTAGTCTAAGACTTTTGGTCTAGGCTTCTAGAGTGAAATTATTAATATTTAAACATTTCTATCCCTCTGACAACAGTTTAAAAAAAAATGTTTAAATAAAAATCCGATAGATTATTGCGGGCATTACAGTTGAATAAAACCATTTCAATTGTTAATTCCTCGCTTAGAAATCACTGTACAATGCACACAACTTAGGGCTTTATCCTCGAACAACAGAACTCGTGTACGTAACACACACAAACGTATGTAAACCACAGAAATTCTTTCTCCGTCTGCTTATTCAAACGACACAAGGCTAACTATTAAGCGTACGATTTGAAAAGTCAATTGTCGGTCGTCCCTACTGAGGCGTATGGGCAACACGCCACCAATGGAAAGTAAACAAAGGGAATTTGTGGGTTAGATAAATAAATCATGTTTGGCAGCGTGATAAGGAATGGGGAGTTCATAAAACGTCAAAACGAACGAATTAAGAAGTTTATTGCAGACAGAATTCGGTGTACGTCAGACTCGCCTTTACTCGTGTTAATGAATAGGCGGCTTTTTATTGTCGTTTATTATTTTTTTTCTTTATTCGTAATACGTGTGGTCAAATATGGTTGGTTGGTTGTATTTATTTTCGTGCTTATATTCAAGTAAGGTTTAAGCACGCTGTCCTGTGCACACAGCTTAGCTTCCTGTGTTGTCTTTCCAGGACAGAGGTTAGTGTTAGTAGAAGGAGTCGAAACTCGCTGCCGCCAAATTAATGCGGCTACTCTTATCGATAAGCAGCAAGGGATCTTTTATATGCACTATCCCACAGACAGGATAGCATATAAACCAGTTTGATGACTCAGTTGTGGACAACTGGTCGGTGTAAGTGGTATACACCTACCCACTGATTCTTGCGGAGCACTCACCGTGGGTTGGAGCCGATATCGAGATTAAAATTTCATGTCTCCACTCAGATTTGATCCCAGTACATATCAGCTGTCTATAACAAATAAACATCCATACTATTCATCAATACATACCCACATTATGACTGTACGCGAACTGTACATGCAAAGATCAATATATAAATCGGATGTAGTTGTTTCACCTGTTTCTTTCTAAGTCTTGCAGATAGATCAATGTACGTTGAGCTGTTGTCTTTTTATTCAATCTCTGAGCAAATATCAATATAGAAAATGGATGTTATACAGAAACATACTGAGGTTATTACACAGCTCACACTGTCAACTAAATGTGCACTGTCATAGTTACAAGTGTCATATGTTTGTTTACATTTTTTTTTTGGGCAAATTATCGATCAGTACACACAAAATTAACTAATTAAAGGGGCACTGTTACAGTTAGAAGAGTTATTTAACTATTTCATATGTTGGTGATAAATAATTACGAATTGTTAAAAGTATATTACAGGGTGTCCAATAAATTTACATCATTTAGGAATAGAACACGCTAATGTAAGTATACACACACAGAGATATATATATATGTGTATGTGTGGTCTGTCTGTGTATATATGTAAGTATGTGTGTGTATGTATGTGTGAATGTGTGTGTATGTCTGTATGTGTGTATGTATGTATACGTGTGTAAGTGTGTATGTATGTGTCTGTAAGTGTGTATGTATGCATGTGTGTATGTATGTGTGTGTGTGTGTGTATGTATGTGTGTTTGTATATGTGTGTGTATGTATGTATGTTTATATGTATGTATGTATATATGTATGTGTGTATATGTATGTATCTATGTATGTATGTGTGCGTGTATGTATGTGTATATCTGTGTATGTGTGTGTGTATTTATGTGCGTGTGTGTGTGTGTCCACGCGCGCGTGTATTTTAGTGAAGCAAGAAGTGTCATTACCTTTCAAATAGGAACTCTTCTTAAAATGTTTTCAATGTATTGTGAAGGGTAAGTTATTTTGAACCTTGTAATAAGATATCACTTATACGTTTATATCTGATTTCAACTTTATTTAGTATAACGCTAAACGTGTCGTAGCAAAACATCCCATTTAACATGGGCAGTGAACGGCTCATTAGTTAAACACTGTTATCACCAGTGAATTGGAACCAAACTCACCGAGTGTAAACTCTCAAGAGAATTCTATACAGAATAATAATACTAACAAAATATTACCCCAGCGGGTTTCGAACATGCTACGCCGATTCTTTTCATATTTAAGTGTATACTGTAGGGTGACTTAATAATTTAAAGGCGCACTATTGTGTTATAAATTATATTAGTGATAATTGAAAATTGATCCCTATAAACATAATTTTCAAATCAACTTAACAATATTAAAGGCATATTCCCACGGAATTTAAGGAGCTTTGTGGTCTAAATATTGATTACGACTGAAACGTACGTGCATTTGTTATACTAGATCTCGTTTTCATATCATGCAAGACATTTTAACTGAACCATGGTATAGAGAATTCCATGTCGAGTCAATCGACAGTTGGTGAGACGAATCCCACTACCGTGACTAATCTTAATGATAAGTAGGAAGGACTATTTTTATACATGCGATTACAGATACAGGATAACTGATAAACCAGAGTTGGACCAGTGGACGGAGTAAGTAGTGTACACTTACCAATCCACGCCCTCTGGGATGGAGCTAATTCGTTTCAAATATTCTTAGCTTTAGTTATTTAATATGTAAATTTCACTAACCTATACTTCTGGTGTATCATTTGAAAAATGACATTAATTTAATGTACTGACCTTTAATTAATTTTGTGGAGTATAGTTTCAAATTATTATACATGATGCACTGAATTAGCAATATTGTTCATGTCTTTGATAAGTAATCATTTATGGTAATTCAAACCCTCCCTAACCATTTTCAACTATTATGTCTGGGATAAGGGATACGAAAGATCGCTTACTGCCTATCAGTAAAGTGTTGTCGCATTGTGTGGTGGCAGGGGTTTCATCTCTCCAACACTAACCTCTATCCTGGTTAGGCAGCACAGAAAGCCGAGTTGTGTGTCCAGGACAGCGTGTTTGAATCATAATTGGACATAATAATGAAAATATCTTTAACCAACTTTAGCACAAACGCAAAATCTGGATTATCCCATGGGTAGAAATTTAGAAATGTTTCTATTTGCCAGGGGGAGTGGTAGGCTATATCAGATTATATATTTTGTCCACGCGAACAATCGCTGGTTCTTCATTATTGGTTGGAACCATCACACTGAAAGATAAGTGATCACCTCATCGGAAAACAGACCTCTACTACGAGTGTTAACAAAAGAACCTAGGTAGTGTGGATTTGATAACTGTAACTGGAATTTAAGTCTAAAGCAATCAAGTAAAACGGATCAAGCTATGATAATTTAAGTTGAAACCTTTATGCATATATATATTTAAGATTGTGATTCCATGCATTATGGACCAAGATGCACCTCAGTTTGTGCACACCGACATTGTCAGGATGATCAGACATGCGAACCGAAACACGGAATCTGCAAAGAAGGATGTAAACCAGGATGGCATGGAGATACCTGTGTTGAAAGTAAGTGTTGTAGTGACATCACACTATTGTTATCAGTTGATTATTTTTCACGAATCTACACTTGAGACAACAATAGCATAGAAAAGCGTTTTGTTCTATAACAATTGTCCGCGAATGTTGCCACATGTAGAGACTGCATGTGCACCGATTGCTGAACACTGTGGCGATACTAAGCACGAAGGAACGAGGTGAGGTGAAAGGTTCCATTTAGATTGTCCATTATATACAAATAATATGGTTGCTGGAAAAGGACATCTCATTATTTTATTTTTCCAGAATTATCTCAATCGATAGACTTATTATATCAATCTATGGACTTATTTATCTCGATGGATCGACTTTCAAAATCAAGTTTGCCGCCATTGTCATTTAACTACCTTCTTATATTGTCTTACCAAATCTGTTTCTACGTCTGATCTTAAATTGTCGAATAACTTCTTCTGCATGACTCCTAAGCTGAGAAGACTAAGAAAGGTGGTGTTCCGGACATCCATCTTGATTTTGAAGCCTCAATTTTAGAAGTCTTTCAATCGATTCAGATAAAAACAGGGCACAACAGACTTAATGCTCATCTGTTCAACAAGATGCAGATAGGACAGTAAGAAATGTACCCCTGCAACACTGCTCCAATGACCAGTGACCATCTGCTTCATATTGCCCACTCCAGGACAACCTACGGAGGATGACATGGACCGAGGATCTGCCCCTGAGAGAAACGTTTTATGGGAACCTGGCAGCATTTGTGAGAGTAGCTGATTTTGCCATCTAATGTGTGGCGATCGAGGAAGAAGACGAAGAGTAAGTCGATTGATCGAGATAATCAGTTGATCGATTAAGATAATGATTTGATCGACTGAGATAATTCTTAAAAAATAAAATGATGTGATGTCCTTTCCCAGCCACACTAAAACACAGGTCACGAATATTTTCTGTAATAAAAAAAACCCAGATCAATTTTAACAGTGTTTTACGAAAGCAAAGAAAGGAACGTTTACAACACTTAACAGGGTTCAAAATTAAGGCCAAGATGCATTTATTGCCACTTACTGTTTACTGTGATAATGGTAACCCGTTATGAGAACACCCCCTCCCCCCAATGCCACACAAATCTACTTCAACAGAATGATAGTATAAGTAGTTTTTTATACACATATTCAAAGAGATGGTCACTACAGGGTAGCATATACATATGTACAAACATCATAAGTTTTTAACAATATTCACAATTTAAAGTCCTATCAAACATATACATATCTAAATACTATTTACAGAACATACATGCAGCTGCTAATATGCCATCTTAATTATTCAAGTATTCTTACTCATTAACGAATATATTTTGTGCTAAAAATTAAAAAGCACGTCATTATTTTGAATTGGAAATCAGAGTATCAGGGCCATTGTTACAGGGTTAGCAGAGGATATAAAAGCTTATGTCTATAATTATATATATATCTATCTCTCTATCTATCTATCTATCTATCTATCTATCTATCTATCTATCTATCTATATATATATATATATATTTTTTTTTTTTTCAATGTAAAATAATTTGAAAGTAATAACCTTTAAATCTAATGTCCCGAGCCTGGAACCTGTGGATAGAATGGGTTAAATCGTTACTTAAAAATATATATCGAAAAAGCCGATGACTGTGAATCAATATCGCGATTTTGATCTGTAATTTTCCAGCTGATTAATCAGTATCCTATGGTGTCATAATAATTTGGTTTAACGTTAGTTCCCAGAAATGCCAGACAAAGAGCCATTGGCAAACAGAAGGTTGTAGTTAATACCTAAATTTATTTTACGGCTGCATACCCTCCAAATATTGTTTGGGATAAACCCTGAGATCTCTGCGAAATAATACCTTCAACTGTGGCTTCAATGCTATACAATAGAGTAGCGGATCCAGAGGGAGTTCAAGGGGGTCTGTCCCCTTTTCTAGATTTTTTTGTTTTACATAATTGTATTTTCCGATTGGAAGGACGTGAAATTAACCATTTTTCACCAGCCCTATTCACCCATTACATTTGGACACTCCTCCCTTTCAGAAATCCTGCATCCGCGCCTGGACAATAGTCTATTTTTCCATTCTTATTGAATTGACAGCGGGGACCATCCTCACAACGTCAGGGGTCACTCTGGTCACTCAAAGTCCGTTTGGATCCCTGACCAATATAGCTCATAAAAGCTCGGGCTGCTTACCGCGCCATCTATACGAAAACATTTTTGATGATATCATAAGATTATTATCCAATCGCTCGTTGTATAAGCCAAATCGGCAACTGTCATTTTCTTGTGGAAAATTCCCCAACACTTCGTGGAGTTGCTTTTCACAGTAAAACTATCTTTGAATATAAAGCGCCTCTTCTTCTTTAGTAACAATTCCTTACAAAGAAGGCAACTGTCATTATTTTGCATTACCTTTTATTTGGTATTACTTTTGAAACTGACGTACTTCCAAATTGATAACCCCTGTTCTCTCGTTCATTTTTACCTCTCTTCCATGATCCATTATTTACATCGATAAGGTGAAGGACGATGCATTGAAAGCCAAATTTTGATTGGATGCTTCCAATCTTCTCATGATACGACGCTTCCAATCAAAATATGTTTTCTAGGCCCAGGTGTACATAAACTATATTGGTCAGGGGTCCAAACGGATGGGGAAGGGAGTCTAGGAGCATTCTTCCTAGATAAATTGTGAAATTTTCATAGCCTTAATATAGGGAACGTATTGAACAACTTTTGGTTGGTACGTATAATTGGGTACATTTTGAACGAAATATCGATATTTTTCACAAAAAGTGGGTTTATCTCGATTTGGGTATGTTTTGACTTGTTTTCAAGAGCATAAAACATATTTACCTAATATTTTGCATTTACTATAACAAATTATTAGAATTGTACAGCCTGTGTCGTTAAATTCGTTTTAAAATAACGTCTTCAATAAACAAAATGGCTGGCGTTGATCAAGTCACGTAGGCCTACACAATGTTTCAGTTAGCAATTGAATATGTTGGTGTAACGGTTTTAGTATTAGTCCTACAGGAATTAACTCAGTAAAAGTAAAATAATGGTGACAAACTAAATACGATGAACAGCGAGATACATAAAATTACCTGAAATATCCACGTAAACAAATATGGAAGTTCGACAACTACAAAGCAATACTAATAGGCGAAACCGTAGAATCGTTTTCCTACTCTCTGACTTCGTGTACTCATTAATGTGAAGTCATATACACTCCTAATAAATGTTAAATTATAAATAGTATTTATAGAATTGGAAATATAACCAATATGGCCACATCGCCTTTTCACGATAATGAAGAGGTGAATGAAATATTTAATGCCAGTCGGGTATCAAAACTATTTTTATTGTTACGAACAGTCATACATTTTCCGTAACCGTTGCTATGACACAAGCAGGGTGTTCGAGAGCAGCTGTAGACCCTATGGAGTGATTTTTCAACACGGATGATGTTGACGGATGTTGAGACTGATATATCTATTTTACATAATTTTTTTACGGGCCTTTCTGCTTCCACGGGCACCAGGACAGTTTCCCCTGCTTTAACCTCCCCCACCACATCTCGGTGGGCCTGGACACCACTCAATAAGGTTCATTTCCCTTAAATAACAAGCAATGAAAACAACCACCAGAACTGGGGCTGCACAGGCGGCGGACGACGCCCCATTAATTTGCCGTTAAAATAGTTTTTCCTGTATCTGCATTAAAAATGTTCCAGGAGGAGCATGCCCCCGGACTCCCTAGCTAACTTGTAGCTCTCAACATCGGTGGTCTGACGCCCCAATGTCACAATAGTTCCTACGGCGCGCGAATTTGTTTTTTTTGAGGTGAAGTATTTTTTATACGGGTCCACATCCAATTTGGTTCGGACCCACCTCCCCCGGGTCCAATGTCCTAAGA
>JAULBS010074756.1:0-16169 GCA_032355785.1 Symmetromphalus regularis
ATCCCATGCCTTGACTGAGATTTGATCTCAGTACCTACCAGCCTCGAGTCCGATAGCTTAACCACTGCGCCACGGAGGCCGGTTTAAGGATTTAAGTTGATGATTTGGGTCGTTCGCGAAATTTACGAAAAAGGGTAATCCTTGAAATAAGGTTAGTTCACAGTACTATGTTCCCGCTAATGGATTAGTAAAAATAATTAAGTAGTATTGATGCTCCTAAGTTGACACTTTCTGGTATGCTTTGGGTGATGAGACAAATGTTGATTTTGTAATAAAGTCATTTTAATACGAATCTGCGGCTATGATAACTCTCAGAAGAGCTGGCATCACAATCGACCGATTTGTGATTAGAATAATTACGAAACTAAGCCTTCTGTGTGGAAGAAAGTAACGTCTGATTGATGAATGGGACAGACAAATATGATGAAGCGCTGTTAAGTCAGGGAAATGCATTGATTCTGATTTTCTTTTTGTTTATCCGGTATTTTGTTTTGAGATGGTTCACCATTCATTTTGTTGCTGTTGTTATTAGAGGTGGTGGTTTGAGGTGGTGGAAATGTTATTATTATTATTATTATTGTTATTATTATCATCATCATTATATCATTATCATTACATCATCATTACCATCATCATCATTATCATCAACATCATTATTATCATTACATCATTATCATCATTACCATCATTGCATCATTATCATCATCATTATTATTATTGTTATCATCATTATCATTAGTTGTTGGTTGGTTGGTTGGTTGGTTGGTTGGTTGGTTGGTTGGTTGGTTGGTTGGTTGGTTGGTGGGTTGGTGGGTTGGTGGGTTGGTGATTAATATTCGGGAGAAATTGGGGGCAGGGATATTCCTTTTCATGGGATTGCATTTTTGCAGGAACAAAGAGGTACGCCTGGGCTTTCAAGAACCACACCAAAACTATCTAGAATTTACATCCCACATGAAGAAAATCCAGTTTTAAAGGTCCTTGTTTTACAGAACGTCTTCTCTCTTTTAAATATAGATACTTATAGCTTGCGTGTTTTTTTCCTTTAGAACATTTGTAATCTTAGAAGCATATACAGCTCACAGTTATAATTTGGGTCTTTTAAAACATGTCAGTAGTTTTTTAGTCCTTTTGTTTTGTTGGAGCCAGTGCTACAACAGTCTTAGACTTCTTCAGAGGATCCATTGGGCTATTTCTCCATCCATCCAGTGATCCATAACTGGTTTATCAAATGTCATGTTAGGTATTGTCCTGACTATGGGAAAGAACACAATCGATTAGAGCAGGGTGGGATTGTTAAATAAATAAACATGTAAAAGATCCCTTAAGTAGCGGATTCAGGTGGGTCAAGGGGTTCAGGACCCCTCACCCTTTAATCGAATTTTTTTTTGAACGTTTTTCCGAGTGGAAGAACGTGAAAATTAACAATTTTTTCCCCATTTCTATTCACTCATCACTTTTGGACCCCTCCCCCTTTCAGAAATCTACATTTGGACATCCCTTTCAGACATCCTGCATCCGCGCCTTCCCTTGCTGCTAATTGGAAAGAGTAACCTATGTGGAGAGCAGGTTTTCTTTCAAGATCATGAGCCACTGAATAAACAATATGCCTAGGTATCGTTAAATAAATAGTATTTTTACTTTGTTTTTCTTTTCAAGACTATGACGTGCTACGCTATACATTTTACTTCTCCTCCCATCCCCTCCCTCCTTTCCCCATCTCGAATCTCTGACGACATCGTTCATCAAGTCCCTTCCCATTGTCATGAAAATGCCGTTATCCCTTTTCTTTCAAATGCATTTGCTTAAAGTTATGTCAAAAATTCTTTCTCGTTTACCATCACATTGACGTTGGCGAGAATAAGATAACAATGAACTAAGGCGGACGTGAACGACAGCTTCTTGTCAGTTTGATATCTCGAGTACCCATAATTCCCTGGAATGTAAAGCCTCTAAGAGGATTTCCGTTCAGGTCTGTAAGGCGCTTTGTGATTGGTATAAAGAGTTACGTCTGCCAGGAGACCCTCACAGTATGGAGACAACGTAGACCAAGAATGATGGCGTCTACAATGTTACAATTCATTTTCTTGAATTTTCTCATTTTAGGTAAGACTTAATTGTTTTAGTACTGGGTTGTTAACAGTTCTCTCATTCAAACAAAACGTACGATTTTGGTTTGTTTTTGTTTAACGACACCATTAGACCACATTAATTTATTACTTATCGGCTATTGGATGTCAAACATTTGGTTATTTTGACATGTAGTCAAGTGTGATCCAGCTTCCAACTGGTTTTGAACCACTGTCTTCAGCTTGAGAGTCCTATATCCTACCACTGGATCAACGAGGCTCACTAACGAAATGTACGAATTTTCATACATCTCTTTCACTCCAACCACACTTTATATGTCTAAAATGTTGATTTTGGGAGGAATTTCAATTTTAAGGATTAATATAAATTCGTAAACTGGTCGTGAGACCCTCATCCCAACCCCCACCACTCTCAGAATACGGTTTGTTTGAAAAGAAAAATGTCGAGCATTGTGAACAACTCAATATATGAATACATACATATGAAATCATAATTATTAGTCAAATAAAGTATACTCACAATGTTTTAAAATAACATTATTTTCTATATCAAAAACAGTAATATTCTAAACTTATTCTTTAATGGGAGTTATAAAACTAAAAACAAAGAAAAATATCTGGGTTTATAGGCTCTAAACATCTGTATTCAATATAAAACGAAGTAACTTGTATTTTGTTTGACATTTTTTTCTATAAAGTTTTTAAATTTTTGTATTTCTTATTTATTTATTAATAAATGTTCTTATATGTTGGTTCGCTTTTTAATAGTCTGAACAAAAATAATTATGTAGGTCCTTTACATTTAACAAAATGGTGAAAATCTATAATATAAAGGCAACAACTATGCTTTTATTTCAGACAGCGTTACAGCCAGTAATACACAAATTTGATTTATTATTTGTGCATTTTACAAATTAATCTATTTATTTCAATAACGTTTTTACAGTTTCTCTGGCTTCGACAATTAAAGTTCTGAGCCCAGAGTACGTATGGCCGTTAGGAAACACATCCATATACTCAGAGGTCATTAAAGGTCGTGATGCCAGAATTCAGGGAAATGGCGACTGCTTCCGTTTCGCCAGAGGATATCCCGGCATTCCTTACGACGCGCTGAAACTAACCGGAAACCCCCGATCTTTCATCGACATAACCCTGGACGGTCAGGTCGACTTCAAAGACCTTGCCTTGTCCTTTCACATCTATCCCGAAGGACAGCCGAGAGGGACTATCCTCAGCTATCGCTGTGAGAGCGGAGACGTTTTGAAGGTCTCTCTCATGGAGGAATATTTCTTCATCTCGTTTTGGGATGAGTATGGCGTTTCGGTAGGGAGCACAGCCATTCCCGACGTCCTCACCGCCGACACGTGGAGTCACATCGTCATCTCCAGGGACTATGAGACGGGGACGTTGAAGGTGTTTCACAACGGGGAGGTCCTCGAGGATCTGGATGATGACTTTCCCAACGAAATCGCGCTTCCAGTGAAAGGTTCGTTGCGGATTGGAGGATCGCTGGATGTTGAGCACGACGAGGCGGGATTTATTGGTCGTGTCGTCTGCTTCCAAATCTACTCGGTTGTGCCATCTAATGAAGACGTAAAGAATATGACGGCGAATTGTAAACCTGCTAAGTGGAAGGTTGATCCTGCAGGTATGTCAAAATATAATTATTAATATACAACATAACCATGCCCGTACGCGGGGTGTGGGGTGTGTGTGTGTGGGGGGGGGTGCGACGGGTCCGCACGCACCCCTAAATCTGTCGAGATCCGTAAATGCAAATTTGGATTGACGCTAATTTACTAGAATAACGTTAAAAACGAAAATAAAAGATTCGGCCTTCACAAACGCACCCCTCTAAAGAACATCCTGTGTACGGGCCTGATAACACATACTATGAGAAGGCGCTCGTCAATAGGTGTTATTTATAATCTGTCTCTCTACAATGTGATTAGATGTATTTAGTATTTGTAAGGTTTCAGTCTTTGGTTCGAATGTTATAAATCAAAAGTGATTTATGTGGCAGTTGTGGGAAAGCCATGTTGAGCGTACTTCGTAAATGAATCTCGAGTAGAGCATAGCTCAGAAGTACAGCGTCGGATCGATCCTCTTGGGGCTCTCTCTCGCTCCAGCCAGTGTTCCATTACTGGTGTTAGGTCCGTAGGAGCAGGGGAAGGGGTTAGATGTCCTCAGCCCCCCCCCCCTTTTTTTCACCAGTGTATTTCGTGTAAAGATTCCTGCGGCGCTCACGGTTTCGCACAGCATATTTTATGCACCCATAAAAATGTGCCCCCACCCCTTCCACTTTGAAAATCCGTCCTACGTTACTATGGTGTAACAAAATCAGTGATGTGTGCTGTCCTGTCTGCTTAAGAATAGCCTATCTTGCCTTAGCGGGTTTCATCTGAAGACCATGAGTAGTATATAGCATGGGTTTGATCTAGTAACTACTGATTAACCGATGTATCAGTAAAATATCATTCCTTTCTTTTTAAATAAATGACATATGAGATTCTTAACCTATAAAACACTTTACTAAACAATATGTAAGTCAAAACCGTTACATTTGTACTCAAGTGCATATTTCTTCTAAATAATGAATTTACATTCCATCAATCGGCAGGCGTATATTTTATTTTTGATTTGTGTTACAAAAACAAATCAGTAGTAGTAATAGTAATAGTAATAGTAATAGTAATAGTAGTAGTAGTAGCATTAGTAGTAATAGTAGTAGTAGTAGTAGTAGCAGTAGTAGTAGTAGTAGTAGTCATAGTAGTCATAGTAGTAGTAGTAGTTGTTGTAATAGTAGTAATAGTAGTAGTAGTAGTAGTAGTAGTCGTCGTAGTAGTAGTAGTAATAATAATAATAGTAGTAGTAGTAGTAGTAGTAGTAGTAGTAGTAGTAGTAGTAGTAGTAGTAGTAGTAGTAATAACATTGTATATGCTATTGATGAACATTATTTTCACAACACAGTGCCTCGTCCAATAAATCTATCTCTGTTTTTCTTTCACATACTTTTTCTTTATATGTTTCAGGTTGAAGCCATCAGTCCATGTGCTCTCTAAGGTTAAAGGTCATAGCCAGTGCGTAACTAGCAACGTGAACGTCACTGGCAAAAAGCTGAACTTCAGGTCGAAGCATTTGGACTAACTATATGGTGAATTTATAGTAAAGGTTATGTGTATATAATTATATATGTTTGTGTGTGTTTGTGTGTGTGTTTGTGTGTATATGTGTGTGTGTTTGTGTGTGTGTGTGCGTGATTTGAATTTTTACGTAAAACAAATATACTAAAGAACATCAGAATTTGCCGGTGATTTTAAACAAGCTAGCATTCACTATCGTGAATAATTCAACGTGAATAGCCGAAAAGGAAAGTTGGTAGGCCAGGAAGTTTTTTTTTTAAATTGTGACCTTTTTATCTCTTCATAGAGTATTTTTTTTAAAACTATGGAACATACTTATGGGAATTATTGGGACGGGGGAACTCGGGGCTAAATCTCCCAGGCTCCCCAGGTGCTAACGTCCCAGCTAAGATCAATTGTATTATTGTTTTCTAATCGTTCTTCTTTAATACATACGCGACAGAATAAATTATCCCATACCGAACACAGCTACTATTGATAGGACGCACTGTATGTTAACGTCATAATATTAACTTACTAATAGCATCACATTATAATACTGGTTATGTTCTATTTTAATCTCATAGAGAGATTTAGTGTCGAAAATCTCTTTAGAGGTAACTTTAACCGTGTTGTACATAGATAGCGTCCGAGTGGGTCTATTTGTACTTTAAAGAAATCATGAATATATATCAGTATTGTATTTCTACTGTTCTAGACCACTCTCAAGAATATTTAACATAATTAATTCACAGAGATGTTCATCTGCACCACCAGAGATACAAAACTATCGATATAATTGATGTTTTCAGGGATTTTTTCTTACATCCTGAAGTATCAAAGAGTTTTTCCATGATCGCACAAAGTCTTCATGACACCTGAGCAGCACACTGTCATGGTCAAATACAACGTGGACCTCCAGTGACAGCTTCAGGCGTTTGTGGTAGAATATCTGGAAGAATCACAAGAAAGAGTCCCAGATTCCATCATGAGTGAGATTTTGTTTATTTTGAATATATGGTAATGCCAGTTATCTAGATGTATAATCTCCCGTGGGAATTTAATGAAGAAAGCACGCAACATATATCATTTAAAAACATTGGTCACAAAGAGTTTAACAATTGTGGGTGCCATTTGCTTCTGTCAAGTTTAAGGTCAAATTTCCTTCGCAGTTCTAATGTAAAATGGAGCATGATCAAGTCTTGAATTAATAACAAGATACTATAATATTTTAAAATGACTGAATATTTTGGTATTATTAACGTTTTCCTATGTTTATGTTAGATGTCAGAAACATTCAACTTGAATTCTCATATAATGTTAACAGTGATATATCTAAACAACATTTTTTTAATAACACACTATAATAGTTTTCGACATTTAGATTATATTGGTTTTGTTTGGTTACTTTAGGTAGTAAAACATAAATACCGATCAGAAATATGTGGTACTGCATTTACCAGCACTTGTTTTTCTTTATTAATTACAGACTGCGAGGTCTGCATAATAACTTACTGATATTTTCATCATCAGAACAAAATCCAACATGGTGCGGCCAGATTGGAAAAACATGTTACAAATGTGAAGATGACAGCTCAGATATAACCAAATTATGTCATAATCGCTTAGTATCCGCTAGAATGGCAGCCCCTTTGACCAAACTGGGGAAATTGGTACAAGCAGAGTGGCCAGGAGGTGGGTATTGCTTCTTTAAAGTGTGCATAGCTATTTTGAATATGTTTTTATTACACCACAGTAGACCAGTTACAGTCGTAAAGAAACTGACAACTTCACGAAACATTCACCAAATCTATCTATTCACACAGAAACCCTACAAGTTTAAAATGCTTGGGATGAACCTCCATCCGAACACCCAAACGGACAACACGACGCATCATCCCTGCACTGTGAAGGACGAGCTGTTACGGTGGGTGTTGGCGTTCCCGGGTATGACGTCGTAGAGAGACTGGCTGAACTAGCTGTGTGTTCTGGGTTTGACTACGTACATTTGCTGGAAGGAGCTGATCAAGTCGAGGCTGCTGTTAAGAGAAATGGTGAATCTCTAACAGAGGAGGAACAAGATGGTATATCAAAACAGATGTTCGAAGAAGCAATGAACTCAACGGGTAGGTATTTGACAAAGGACTCACGTGACTATGTCCTGTTATTGATTGTATAAACTAGTATATCAAAATATGTTCTATGGTAGCCTGTCTTTTGGAAAATTAATATAAAATAACATCATGCTGCTGTACAAATAGACTGCATCTTCAGATGACTTTTGTCTGTGGAGTAGCCTATGTGTCTGAAACTTAATAATATAAAAATAACGTCTTTATATCATGTAGATGTTTCAGACTTTTATGTTGGTTTTATTGCCGAATACATGCCTGTATATAATAAAATTTATATATTTAGAAATCGACGAAGCAACAAGAGACTGTCTGAAGTCCGCACCATTGTTAAATGTTGGAGATACTTTTCCTGACGGACAGAGGAGTGAGACTGAGATGTGTGGCCCACTACAACGTGAATTACATAGAGATGATCTGAGAGATATGAACAGGTATATTAATGATGTTAGTCACTTTATATTGAATGGTAGAAGTAGAGATTATTATACAAGCGTGTGTTTCGTACTAATTATACGAAAAATGTTAGGAGTTTTGTATTAGCCGAACGAGAGCGAAGGTAATACATGCATCTCGACACAAATTTTAGTCTGGGTCCAAATCCTGAAAAGAGCTCTAAAAAATATTTGTTAAGGCATTTTTGGGTAGATTATGATACACAGTTGTTTCTATATGATTTTGACCGGCTGAATCCGAAAATGCTGTATACTAAGCTGGATTTTGAGTTTTTAACCCTTTAAAAGCCAGAATACTAAATGGCTGCCAATGTATCTACAACCTATTATTATTTCTCATCTAATTGAGATATAATTATAATCTAAAGATTGTTTCTGACATTTTTGCTATCCAGCAATCCAATGAAGACAAAACGAAGTTTGTAGGATCACACCTTCAAGGACATATAAGAAAGGTCAAGATTTAAGAAAACTGTAAAATAAAAGAAAATAAAAACCTGCCTGTCTATTGTAGTTTTTGTAAGTTACTTTCTGGATAATTGATAAACTAAAGCACCAAACATAACACTAGATTAATGACAAGAACTTAAAATGTTAAATTATTGAAACAAATGTTTAATTGTTCTAAAGTATTAACCATTTATGAAATAGAATCCAGCAACACAGTCCTATAGACATTAGTTCTATAAACTTAGAATAAAATACTATAGGCCAGGTGCCAGATAGGGTCTACGTGCACCCCCACCATCTTCACAACTCTGCTACACGTTTTCAGCAAGCCCTGATTTGTCCTAAACACGAAATCAACTGGTAAAAGTATAAATTTTGGAATCTTCTACCCATATTTCACCAATATTGGAAGGTACCCTAAAAATGTTAAGTTTCTGATGATGTCATGTAAAAATCTGTTCGCTCACTATTCTCTTCACTATGATGCCAACAAATGGTTCTGGGACAAGTATTATATACCAATGAAAGCTTATGATCTGCTGGTTATTATAGTATATAGTAATATAGAATAGATGTGGCAGGTTGAAGTTTTGGCGCTGATGTGCTTGTTTGAAGCCAAATGCTGGTATGACAGTATACAAAAAGTGAAACAAGTAACTTATAAAAACTTCAAACACTGTTTGTTTTTTATTATACTGTTTTCTTAAATAATGACCTTGACCTTTCTTATATGATCTTGAAGGCTTGATCCTACAAACTTCATGTTGTCTTCTTTCGATTGCTGGATAGTGAAAATGTCAGAAAAAAGCTTTTGATTATAAATATATCTCAATTAGATGAGAAATAATGATAGGTTGTAGAAAAAATGGCGGCCATTTTATTTTGCCTTTTAAAGGGTTAAAAACTCAAAATCCAGCTTGGCATACAGCATATTCGGATTCAGCAGGTCAAAATCATATAGAAACAACTGTATACCAAAATCTACCCAAAAATCCCTTAATAAGTCCAAATTCGTGAAAATGGGCCCTGACTATTTAGTAAAATCAGTGTGACACACACGCTAATATAATATTTTCTTTATTATCCATATCATTTTAATGAAGAATAAGCTGTCAAAACGTTATAATTCCATTTTGTAAATACACATTTGTTATAAATACTTGGATTGGTCCAAATGACATCAGGTGACTTAAAAAACAAAACAAATCTTCAAAGATGCATGAACCTCAGTTTTGCCCTATTTCGGACTATAACCGAAACTACTTTATGAATTATGTCAACAAATGAATCACCAAGGAATTCCCCCAAGTTTCTATTTTTAAACTTCAAACGATGACTTCAAAATGACAGACATGCCTACCAATTTGTTTGAAGATTTTAATTTAGAAACTTTTTTTTTCACCTATAACGAAATATGTTGATAAATTTGCCTACTTTCGCGGAAATTATTAATGATTACGTCATATATTCTTCATCTCGTCCCAAAATCCAAATGTTGTGGTAAAATAATATAGTTAAAACGAAGCACAGTATAGTAACTGTTAATTAGGGGATAACTACAGTGTATTTCGTGGTTAACTATATGATTCTACCACACAATTTGGATTTTGGGACGAAACGAAGTCGAATCCTTAAATCAACAATTTTTTTTAGTAAAATCATATAGTTAACCACGAAACACAGTGTAGTTATCCCCATTCTAATACAACCATTTTCTAAAATTTACTTAATATTGTTTAACTGGTTTATTTTTGTAGAAAATAAATAATTTTCATCAACAAAATGACAAAGCTAACACTATATTCTCCCTACATGCATTAGCTAATGGAAAGCCTCGACATTAGTTCATTATATGACGTAATCATTAATATTTTCCGCGAAAATATTGACGTCACACATTTCGACACAGCCATTACATTTGGTCGTACAGATTCTAATTTCGTTAGATTGTCATTGCACGCTACATGGGTTTTTATTTACGTAGATATAACTACTTTGGAAATACTGTGTGTATAATTAGTTGTGTCCGTGTGCCTCACATTCATATATTTCGAATGTTCTTACTATAATGTGGCCAATCGACATGTGAATTTTAGCATAAAACGTGAAACAAAACAACTCGCTTCTTTTTTGTGGGTAAGTTACAATTTTAAATTGTTATCACTTATAGTCCAGTCATAATACCAGAGATTGAAATTCATTACTGACGTCTCTGTGATGAAAATTAGCCTGAGAGTCTTTTTTTTTTTTTACACCTGTCGTTTGGCGGCCAGCTTAAAAAATGGTGGCCATTTTGCTGTATTTTGAATAATTGCCAAAATCTCGATAACCAGTGGGGCGATTTTTATTTTTTTAAACAGCGTTGCATAGGTACTGAAATAATCTATAAATCATTTCATTACGCTAGTTCAAAATCTCTGATAGTCTTTTAAGTATAACAGATATTTTGAAATATAATAGCGTTGCATATGTATATTGACATTTACACTTTTGAACCCCAGAACCCAGGATTTATTAAAGAGAAAGGTGTTTTTATGACCTGAATTAATTAATGACATGCCTGTGATGAAAACTGGCACAGGAGTGGTTTCCCCAAATGTCCCATTTGGCCGCCATATTTAAAAATGGCCGCCACATTTAAAAAAGTGTTTTAAGTATAACAGACCTTTTGAAATATAATGGCGTTGTGTATGTGTATTGACATTTACACTCTTGAACCCCAGAACCCAGGATTTATTAAAGGGAAAACTGTTTTTATGACCTGAATTCATTTCTGACATGCCTGTGATGAAAACGGGCATGGGAGTCGTTTCCCAAAGTTTCCTGTTTGACAGCCATATTTAAAATAAGTGTCAAAATCTCGATAACCGTAGGAGCTATTTTAATTGTTTAAAACTGTTTTGCATAGCAGTTGAAATAATCTATAACTCATTTCATTATGGCATTTCAAAATCTGATAGTTTTTTTAAGTATAACAGATTTTAAAAAACATATAATGGCGTTGTGTATGTATATTGACATTTACACTTTTAAAAGCCAGAACCCCAATATTATTTCAATACATATGCAACGCAGTTTAAAAAATAAAAATAGCTCCTCTGGTTATCGAGATTTTGACAATTATTAAATATGGCGGCCAAATGGGAAATTTGGGGAAATCACTTCTGTGCCAGTTTTCATTACAGGCATGTCATTAATGAATTCAGGTCATAAAAACAGCTTTCTCTTTAATAAATCCTGGGTTCTGGGGTTCAAAAGTGTAAATGTCAATATATATATATACACAATGCCATTATATTTCAAAACATCTGTTATACTTAAAAAACTATCAGAGATTTTTAAATGATGTAATGAAATGATTTATAGATTATTTCAGTACCTATGCAACACAGTTTAAAAAATAAAATAGCTCTTCTGGTTATCAAGATTTTGACAATTATTCAAAATACTGCAAAATGGTGGCCATTTTTAAAGATGGCCACCAAAGGAAAGGTGTAAGAAAAAAAAAAGACTCCCAGGCTAATTTCATCACAGGGACGTCTGTAATGAATTTCAATCATAAAAAAAAGGTCCCCTCGAAATATGCACGGGGTTGGGTATTATGACAGGACTATTATAGGTTGTTAAAAAAGGGTCTTTCCACATTCAATTTCAACAAATATTTGAAATGATTAGTCGTCACCCAAATGACTCTAGATCTATTGGCCTGTCTATGCTATGCAGAATAGTAATCAAGAAAAAAGGAATTTTTACCAGTCACAATAAAATGGTACTAGCCAGCAAAGAATTTAATTATTAATAGGCAAGATCAAAGTGTTTGAAGCAAAACAAAAACAGAGGTTTAAACACAAATTTAGGAGGCATGGAAACATTCCTTTACATTGTGGGAAAAGATTCAATTTTACAGTACATTAAAAAATTCCAAGGAATCCATTTCCTATCCACTCTTCCAATTTTCAAAATCATGGACTTGAGGCAAGATGAAATGAATGGCTAATGTGACATTATTTTTAACTGTTTTGTTGTTCAGTTTTAACTAATGGAGCATAACAAAATTAATATGAAGTGAACAAGAAAAAAATATTTTCCTCAAGGAGGAACTGTTAAAAAATATTTTCCATCAATTTTTTAATTACCAAAAAACTCAGTAGATGATAATTAACCAAATCTATCAAAAATGGCCATTTAAAAACCTACACAAGCATTATAAACAGCCTAAATGTTATCTTATATAATTTCCAAATACATTAAAAAAATAATAATAATCTTAAAGTGCTTGAAAAATCAAAAACATCCATGCATTAGAAATGATTATAAATCCAATATAGCTCTCACAGTTAGTGGCGACTATTGGCAATGCCGGTGTAAAGGTTCTGTTTAACTGTTCTGCAGCTACATAGTACTGCCATCACAAAAATACAAATATATTACTTAGTATGTTTATTTTTTTGAAACTGCAATTCAATGCAAGTGCAAAACAATTTAGTGACCAGGGGCATTGGAACAAAATTTATATTGGTGGGGCTGCTCCCTTTCTGAACATCAGATAAATTAAAACAAATATTTATAGGAATTATTTGGGGGGCTAAACCCGCTGCCCCCCTAAGCCCCTGTAGACAGATATTAAGGGTGATTGTAAATTTTTAATATGCACAATAATCTTTATCAGGTGAGCCCCAGTGATAGGACCTCAGACTATCAAGCTGAAGTCTGGTGGTTCATAACCCATCGGAGATTGGCTCACACTTGACTACCTGTCAAAATTTACAAATGTTTGACATCCAGTAGCTAATCGATCAGTGTGCTTTAGTGGTGTAGTTAAACAAAATATATAAAAATCGTTTCTGTATCAGGACACAAAGTATTCAAAGTAACCAAACGACCATTTTCTACTGGACAGCGGTTTGTTCTCTTAGATGATACAATGCTGTAAATAATTAACCAAACTATTATCCATGACAAATATCACAATCCTTGAAAATGCCTGTGCCAATGCTGTGGAGATTGTCGCAGAAATTTTCATTCTCTGTGGTACTTATTTTTGCCTCAGACTAAACTTTTTTTTCAAGGTATATTTTTTCATTTTATTAAAAACAAAAAAACTTTGTTAAAATTGCAGTGAAAAATGCTGTGAACATTTTCTTAATTGGTGGGGTCAATATCATACTGATAGCTTTCTGTATGTAAATTATTCATACCATTCCATTTAGGATCTTCTGCTAATATTTTATCTTTTTCTAGACTGCTTGGTGATGTACTAACAACTGAAACTTTATCCAACATGTCCATTGATTGTAGTTCATGTATATCATAAACCGGTGGTCTCACGTCCGAAGTACCGTGAGCGAAAGCACAGTGTGGTCCATTTTTAGCACAATGTCCTCGCGAATCCGTTTCATACACACATGTTCCTGTTTTATAATAACGTAGGTGATAACGTCTTTCTGTGTCTCCAGCTGTTCGGTGCAGAAATGGACAACTGCAAAATGAGAATATAAATTTATAATCGTAAATTGAAATAAATCAAAACTTTATATTTATCATAAAAAACATACCTTTAGATGAACACCATTTGCTCAGTTTATTCCACCTATGAACCGGTCGGTCTTCGGATTGATCCTTCTCAGTGGAACCATTTGCAGTTTGGCCTATTTTCTGTTCCAACTAATGGTCCATAGCTGGTTCATCGAAGGTTGTGGTATGTGCTGTCCTGTCTGTGGAGCGGTGCATATAAAAGAATCCTTGCTGCTTATCAGAAAGTGTAACCTATGTGGCAGTAGCAGGTTTCCTCTAAATAAATATGTCAGAATAAACATATGATTGACATCCAACAGCCGATGATAAGATCAAAATCAATGTGCTCTAGAAGTGTTAAATAAAACAAACTTTACTTTTGCTAAGTTTAGGTTGTTCTATCAAATACAGAAAAGCAGGGTCCCATTTCACAAGATCAGTATGGCAAATGGAGGATTTTTTTCTTCAGGTTATAACAACTCTACCAATTAATTTGATATCTATTAATAATTATAATGTCACAATAATTTGGGCAGAACACGAAAACAAATGTTTGGGAATTCCTTATGAAATTAATTTTAGTAACAAAAAGAAAAGAAAACAAAAACCATGAAGGGACAAGAAATAGTTTTACTAGTCTATAGTGAGTTAACTGGAAGAACAAAATTGATCAGTTTTTAAGATTTAAAATAAGCTCTTTATCTATATAAATAAAATGTTTTAATTTTTTTAATTACTAATTAATATTCATAGTCATTTACACATAATATATGAATTTTGAAGCAAAAACAGGTATTGAGTGTAATGTAATTAGACAGTCTGACAGTTGTCATGTATTCAGCTGTGTATTCAATGCACTGTAAGTTCAAGGCCATGACCTACATTTTACTGCTTACAACAGCTGATTTATTTTTCAGTCTTGTGCAATAAATATATAAACGGAATAATGAAATTATATGCACTTTAAATTGTATTTTATATTTATTTTGTTACAAGTAACTTTAAAATGTCTTAATAATCTCTATAGTAAGAAATGCTTCTTTGTTTACTTTCTCTTGGGATATTTTGTCGAGACGGAGAACCACAACAATGAAAAGTAAAATGCAATTTTGCTACAAACTAAGTATTGTCATTCAAATTTTCGATTATAAGTAACTTCTAAACATACATAACAACCATTTGCAAGAATAAATTGGGACCTCATAACACGAATAAAGATGGAAATGACAAACATAAATCACGCAAACAGCGCATACACTAAGACAAAATGGCCGCCATGTTTGTTTACATCATGTCAAAAACTGTACGTCCCAGATTTTAGTTTTTTGACAGAGATTGTGCTCAAAGATCTCGTTATTTTTACTGCACAATGGGCAACAGATAACAGAGCGTTTCACTGTCGTGACTTTCATTGCATACAAGCTGTAAATATATTAATGGAAAGCACACGCATGTTAATTTCCCACCAAAATTTAAAACTTCATTGTCAGCGAAACCAACTTACTCGTCTCCATCAGGACATATCCCAGTAGTTTCATCATATTTTGTACAGTAAATATCCGGGCTGTAGTTAAAGGCCCCCTCTCTTCTTCGAACCGGTCGCCGTCTTCTTTGATTAAGAAAATGCCAATGAAAACACGTAAAAGGACGGTGCTGTGTGCATTTATGTTGCAGAAATAAGGAACACTGTTGGGTACGAAACTCCTTCAAATACCTGCAAAGAAAAAAGGAAAGCATTTAAAAACATTCAGTGAAATCTGATTAATTAATTGACATTCAGGAAATAGTATGTCACACCAAAATAGTTAACTTACATATAATGATGAGGTTTTTCTGTTTGTGTTGGAAGTAACGGAGTTTCCGACGGCATTTTGTTGTTGTCAAATAACATGCTTACGCGCACCGAAAATGCGCATGTCTATTTCATTGGTTATTCTATGCCATGTGACCGGGCTTCCCCATTCGGGCACCTGTCATTCTAACTCATTCACAAATCTGATCGACTTATTTATTTGTAAAATTATCGTAATCCTCACAATTGACACTAAGCTATCTTATGTTTGCAACCGACCATCATCGTAATTAAATTAAATATCTAATGGTACCAACAACCTGAATTTATCATATATAATGACGTGTGTCAAAAGGCCTACATAACATTTTACCAAGAAAAAAAGAAATCAAGTTTCAGTTTCTTTTCCCCTGTTGATCGGTATATGTCATTTATAGCAACACGTACATTACTAATAGTATTTCACAATAATAATATCCAAGGTTAAAGGCAAGGGCGAAAATCGTTTCCTGGAAGTGGGGGGGGGGGGGAGGGAACGGAACATTACCCCTGTTCTAAAAGTGGGGGGGGGGGGGCCGGAACATTCCCTTGAGGGGCGGCAATTTGCCCCGCCC
>JAULBS010074756.1:16179-54048 GCA_032355785.1 Symmetromphalus regularis
CCCCCCCCCCCCCCCCCCCCCCCCCCCCCCCCCCCCCCCCCCCCCCCCCCCCCCCCCCGCCCCCCCGCACCAGGCACTTGAGGGGAGGCAATTTGCCCCGCCCAATAATATGCGGCGCCTTTTTTTGGTGAAATTTATTACGTTGTAGGCATCCTTCAAATGGAGTCCCTCTTCAGTCTCACCCCCACCCCTTCGTAATATTTAAAAGCCTGCGCCACTGTGCCCTCTTTCCAAAACGTGGGGGATGTATCCCCCCCTTTCGTTCTCCTGGAATTTACACCCCTGGTTAAAGGAACCACCGTCATATAATTATTATAGTCTATTTATTAGTAAAGGCACGCAAAAGAAAAAAAAGAAGAAAGTGCCTGTCCATATAATAACCTAAAATCACTTTTTGGACGGGGGCGGGGCTCCTCTATAATTACCCCCCTCCCCACTTTTTGCTTCGAACAATTGGAATTAAAATGCCTAAAAATAATCTTTACCAGTATTTCTCTTTATTGTATCATTGTAACACTTCGTCCCCACCCCCCACGTTTTGAACAGGGATATGTTCTGTCCCCCCCCCCCGCCCCCATTTTCAGGAAGCGATTTTCGTCCTTGATCAGGAGACACATCCTCCCCACTTTTTGGACAGGGGAATGGTCCGCGCCCCCACCCTTCCACTTTTTGGATAGGGAGGATATTCCGTACCCCCACTTCCAGGAAGCGATTTTCCCCCTTGCAGGCTAAAATAGCTTAGGCCAAACAATTTTTTTTTTTTTTTAAATAACTGTTTCCGGTAACCCCACCGACCCCATTTAAAAATTGCCGACTAAACTTTTTTTCCATAAAAATTAAAAGTCATAATTTGAATATTTCGGTCATTTCTGTTTTTTCCCCCTACCTTTCGGTCTATTCCGGCCGTTTTTCCGATATTATAATAACTAGATATTATTCCTGCAAAAATCTAAAGTAAAGTAAAGTTTGTTTTATTTAACGACGCCTCTAGAGCACATTGATTTTAATCTCATCATCAGCTGTTGGACGTCAATCACATGGTCTTTCTGACCTATGTTTTAGAGGAAACCCGTTGCCGCCATATTGGCTACTCTTTTCGATAGTGGTGGTTGTATTTATTTTCGTGCTTATATCCAATTAAGGTTCAAGCAAGCTGTCCTGGGCACACAACTCAGCTTCCTGTGCTATCTGTCCAGGACAGTGTTTAGTGTTAGTAGAAGATACGAAACCTGCTGTCGCCACACTAATGCTGCTTCTCTTATTGATAAGCAGCAAGGGATCTTTTATATGGACTATCCCACAGACAGAATAGCACATACAACGGCCTTTTATAAACCAGTTGTGGACCACTGGTCGGTGTAAGTGGTATATGCCTACCCACTGAGCTTTACTGAGCAGTCACTCTGGGCTGGAGCAGATACTGAGATTAAAAATCCCAAGTCTCGACTGAGATTGGATCCCTGTACCTACATGTACCAGCCATGAGTCCGATAGTTTAACAACTGTGCTACCCGGGGCTGGAGCATATTGATCATAAGTTATTGAATATCAAACATTTGGCAAATTTGACACTTAGTCATCAAAGGAAATCACTACATTTGATAATAAATAGTAATGAGTTAATATTCTATTTATTACCCGAAACAATTTTAATCATTCTATTTTTTAAACTTTCTAAGTGAGGCTGAGAATGCTGTAATGTAAACTACTTTATGTCCCATTCATTGAAATATTTCAAGCGATGACTTATATTTCATCTTCATTACTTAATTCTTAGCAAATTTCATGTTATCAAGCAAAGACACTAAACAACAAGGAAATTTTAAATATATGAATATCACTTTTCTAATTTATCTGGCTTCTGAAGAATATCTGTAAAACAGTAAACTTCCTGAAATAGTGATAAACGTATATAATTTCATACAAAACAAATGGAATAGTGTGTATGGTTGGTTAGACTCCAACACAAACATTATTCCAGAAGAATGACGAGAAATTATATTGTGCTAGAACAAACATGCCCATGTAATATAGTATGGGCGTGCTATAAACAATTGTCTTTGAATGAAGTTAATTGCTTTTGTAGTGATATGGTTCAACTCATGTCTCTGTCAGAACAAAACAAAAATGATTTACTCATTATATACATGTAGTCATAGGCTGCTCAGATTTTATTTACTGGTTTTTATTACCCCAGTGGGAATTATTTTTTATAATTTCTCAGTGAGCATTATTATGCATTGGTTTAACAAGGCATTTCATTGGGTCTCTTAACCGTTATGACTAATAAGTTTGACTGTACTAAATATGACGTCATTATAATTTTGTAAAAGTGCAAATGACGTCACTAAAACTAGGAAATGTACAACGTACCATCATCCATAATATTATAAGATAGCATTTCTTTAAACTGTTGCACCAATTAGAAAGTTTAAAGAATAGAGCGATCAAAATTGTTTGGGTTAATAAATAGAATATTAATTCGTTACCATTTATTATCAAATTTATGTCCCTTGTGAAATAATTTTCCATTGTCATTCGCTAAAGCTTTGACAAAGAAAAATTATTTCACTCAGGACATAAATTTGATAATAAATGCCATTTTGTTTAATATCCTCTATGTACATTAAAAAACCCACAAAATATAAAAATGCTTCACAAACATATACTCAACCAAAAAAGTATCTATGTTGAAATACTGAATATATTTTTTAATGTGCCATTTCACCATAATTAGATACCACTGCGTGCATGTGCATTTCGAATTGCTGCATATCATGTGAAGGAGTGCTGTTATGACCGAAAACATGATTTATGAAATAAATAACTATTATTTACATCAAACTTTCTTTTTTGGTTGATTATATATAGGATATGACATTAATAATATTTTGAAGTGTCTGTGGAAACATATACATACAATGTATTATGCTAAATGGTTTTTTTGTTCAGATTACAGAACATGTATACATATATTACAGAATATACAGAAGTGTGAAGCAAGATACTTAGGTCATTAAAGGAAAAAATAATACATTTTTTACGACTTGTTTTAACTTGCAGAAAATTAGACTGATTCCAGAGATTTTTGCGAACTGCACGGGATAACCGGCTTAAAGGCTTAAGAGTGTACGAAGCAATTATCATGTTTTCCACAAAATATTCCAGTTGTTTTGTTTATTATGCTTCAGCCAATCCCATGAGTGAAGATGTTATGTTATACATTATCTCCCCTCTCCCTCCCGCCAACACACACATAAATTTCTTTATACGTGATGACCAAGGGCAAAAACCTCTATCTGAAATACCAAAACCACATGGTTAAGTGTTACATTGATACAATAAACAGAAATACTGGTAAAGATTATTATTAAGACATTTTAATTTCAATTTTTTTAATCAAAACATTTGGGGGGATAATTACTAGTACATAGGCATCCCCCCTATCTATAAAGTGGGGATGTGTCCCCCACCGTTTCCCCCCAGGATTTACGCCTCTGGTGATGACCTAAGTGATAATTTGTTAATCAGTGCATGCATACTTGAGTTGTCATTTGAGGACCCGAGTACCTCACTGGCAGCTAGCTAGTGATTAGAGTGTGAAAAGGGCCATCAATAGTCAAATACAAGTTATGCTCACATATTTGCAACAATTGGCTGTTCATCAAAGACCATACTCGAGACATTTCAAGAGATACGAACATGGAAATTACGTCTCCGCTGTTCATTGCCTATTCATTAATCTCCGCATGAGTATTTGTCAAAGCTGCATGGTATCATTTACAACAACCAGAAAAATCAATGGGTTTTTTTGTTGGTTTGTCAGACTTTACAGAAGATGAAATTTCAAATTGAAGGGTTCCTCATTAAAAGAAATACTTGGGTTTTTTCAAAATGTGTCAGCCACCTCCAGAGTTGGGCATCACTTTGCTGTTTTATAAGAATTCTACACATAGATGAACTGCATTCCCAACACTGAATGCTTTAACCATACATTTAATTTCATATATTTAAGAATGAAAGTTAAAACAAACCATTTTCAGTTTAGTATACAAATGTATGGTTTTGTTTACTTTATGGTCATTTTATGATTATTTGATAAAGATGTTTAGAGCCACCATGGTTTTTGGTACTTTGGAAGAAGAAATTTTTTTCTACATTTTCTTATGCAATTAACCAGACATTACAAAGAAAACATATGCAATTAAAAGAATTTTTTGTGTATATATTTCCATACAAATGGTTGTGAAAATCAGAATATTATTCAAATAACAGAAATATGCTATTATCAGGAATGCAATTAAGTGGATGTGACTGTTTTAAAAAGATCTACTGAAGTTCAAAACCAGACACTGTCGTTATCCACTCATTGTGTGGCACACACAAGAAGCTTTTAAAAATAGGTAGTTGTTTAAGATAGATACATGTAGCTGTATTGGTTCATCTGAAGCAGAATCTTTTTTAATTTCTCTTATTTTATTCCTTATATAAATTTATTTTTATTGAACTTGATTCTGTAAATTCTGGAAACTAGATTTTTTTTTTTCTCTTCCAGAAAACATTCTTAATTAACTGCCATTAAAAAAATATCTCACCTGCTGAAATCAAAACACTGGTTCAGAACCAAAAGGGTGTAATCTTGGTTTGACACTTACTGGTATCACTGAATGCTCCTAAGTAAGCTGCATCTAATGCACAAAGGGTTATGTAGGTTTCTGAAGCTATCCCACATTTATCTTGAAATCAAAAGATATTTCATATAAAACTTATGTCTAGGTGAGAAACAGTTTTTGGCTATTCCAACTTATACCCTTTTGGTTCTGAAGCAGCAAAAAGGTAACAGGCTAAATAAAAGCAAAGTTTATTTTATTTAACGAAGCCTCTAGAGCACACTGATTTTTATCTTATCTATTGGACATCAAACATATGGTCATTTAGACATATTTCTTTAGAAGAAACCCAATGCCAACACATAGGTTACTTTTTCTGATAAGCAGCAATGAGTCTTTTATATGTGCTTTCCCACGGACAGGACAGTATATACCATGGCCTTTGATGAACCAGTTGTGTACCACTGGTTGGAACAGTAAATAGCCCAAACTGCAAATGGATCTACTGAGAAGGATTGATCCGATGATCAGCTTCTTCACAAGCAGACACGCTACTTCTTAAGCTATACCCCACTCCACATTCTTTAACCACCATAAAAAAAAAAACTGAACTATTCTGTGAATGAAAATAGGTAATAATAATAAAAAATACCTCAGCAGCTGAAATGAAATGGTAACAGACTAAAAGGTCAAGAAAGATGTTCATTGTTAACAAACTGAAATGGGAATTCTGTACTGAAGCTATCTGAAAATCTGCACTCAAGTGCCAGAGGTCTCCTGAGTCTCAGACCAGACCGCCAAATTAATTACCACATGATTGTTATTAATTGTATTCTTCAAACTGGTGTAGCATATGTCATGTCCCTTCCCTAGTCATTAATAATTACTTATTTACCAAAATTCACTCAAGGTCATTTAAAGTGTAATGTCCAATTAGGACATGTAAACAAAAACTGGATATTTTTCTTTTCTTCTTTTCCCATCTCACTCTAGCACATTTTATTTTAAATCAGTGTTGCCAACCTTGGAGAGTTTCATTTCTGGGAGCAAAGCGACTGAGCTAGTGGAGGGTTCAGGGAGTGGTGTGGGGGCACCTCCCTGAGCAAGAAACTTTTGGAAAATAGGACATTAAATGGTGGCTTTTGGGGGCACTTCGTTATAATAATTGTGAATATTTGCTACTGGTTTTTTTTGCAGGTAAAAATGTATTTACAGATAATTTAGACCCCCAAAAATTTGTGTAACGTCAATTGTGATTGGATTTCCGCAAACTTCTGCCGATAATTCGACGAATCACAAATCAGGTAACATTGACAAGAGGGGAAAGAGAGCACTGGCTGCATATTTTCGTGTTTAAACCGTGTAAACCACTGCAATCACTTCTGCTGTCCTCATGGAAAAGACTGCCAAGTAATATGAATAGAAATCAATGGAAATAATATTTTTTATTTAATTTTTATTTTATGAAATTCCGTGAGGTTCTGGGAACGTCCCGGGAGTCGGGAGTTCAAGAAACATAAGCTTTAAAATCTGTGAGACTCCCAGGAATTCCGGGATGGTTGGCAACACTGTTAAATAATTATTTATTATAACAACCCTCCATCTAATTTGCTATGGATTCCCATTAACTAATTATATAATGTATAAAAAAAAAAAATTATATCGGTCGACTACAATGCTACGCTCGAATCAAAAGCAAAGTCCAGATTTTTTGGTTCAGTAAACAATTAAACTAGCTGTGGATAGATCAAATAACTCCAGCGTCGAATATAAGCCTTCCCTCGAACTAAATTTTTGGACCAGTCTGGTATAAATCAGTGTAATCTATATTTCCCTTGAACCACTCATCCATGAAATATCTATGCTAAATAATGGATTATTGGTTTATCCCACTTAGACTGGGACAAAATCTGTTGAACCAGATCAGCAAAATAGCTGTGCTTGTGCTGTCGATTAATACAAGCGCAGGATTATTTTAAAGAATCACAATAATAACAATGTTCACTACGTTGTTTGTTTAGCGACTATCAGTAATTCTCTTTGAAATACATTAGTATTGTCATGGGTTACAGCAAAATGTTACTTTGATCCAAGGAAAAACATTAGTATCACCGAGTATTAATTAACTCTAATCAAGCCAAGTTTTATCAAGTTTTAGCACTGTTTTTATTTTTATCAATGAATGCCAACATTTCGTTTTCTTCTATAGTAGTTCCAAATTTTATAAAGATTTCAAATTGAATTTTTTTTTAACTATTTTTTTATTTTGTTAGTCCAGACACTAATCTTACCTGCGAAATGGGGCGTTTTTCACCTAAAGTTCGCTCAAGTGGCCAACTTGTTAGCAGTAGTGAGAAAAAAAGTGATAAACAAATCCCAATAACTAATGTCTGACAGTGACACCGATTTCTGAAGCCAACCCCCACCCACCCAAAAAACCCTACACTAACTAGCCTTTAAAAACCAAAAAGTAACAAATCTCACATGACGCATGTTTATTGTCCCCTGTCAATGACCAGCTATTTCTGGTTATGCAGAATAGACGGTATCGAGCTTTATTCGGTTACATAATATGAACAAAAATGCCAGTCACTTTGTTAGAGATGTACTTAAAAACATGTTGCCTGTTGATTCAGTGCTAGTGTTCAAAGCTGTTGGTGATTGGTCTGCATGCTCGCAATGTAGTCTACTTATTAATTTTCAATAGTTTCTAAGACAGTGGTTGTGATTGGTTGATTGGTACTCTATTGGCTTCACTTCTCCAATTTTTATCAAACTTTATCAAAATTATGTCCCCCAACCCTGACATTATCAACCCCTGAAATTCTCTTTAGCATTTGTTTTTCAGCGGACTATATATATTTTCTCAATGTTTATTTTGTTTTAGCAAACTCAGAGTTGGAAATGTGTGATTGCTAAAAATGCCATGGAAAATGCTGTGAACACTATTTCTCCACAGCATTTATTTTGCCACGGACATTTTCTTAATTGCAGGGGTTGCATTATCAATGGATATATCTCTGGAAAAATTTAAATAATAATTTAAAAAAAATATATATATATATAAATTATTATATATATATAATATTATTTCTTCCTAAATATTTCAGTTTGAAAGTTGGGTTTTCCAGAAAGTTATTTTTTTTACAGTTGACATAACAAGGTTATGGAAACCACTAAAGGACAGATACACACAATTAAACCTGAAATGGGATGTTTTATGAATGGCAAACTCATTAAAGTAGTCTAGCCAGATAGGATATTGCAATGAAGCTGAACAAACAGTTTGAACTTTAATGGATCTAACCTAAAAGAAAGTTCCATGACACCATACTATCACATTCTGTTAATTATAGTTGTGTATCCGATTTGATATTCTTCTGTCTTTAAATGGTGCACATTTATTTTAGTATTCAGTCTTTTCACGATATTAATAATATGGTTTTGACAGACGACAGTGTGTGATTACCTCTGGTATAGTCGTCTTTGTGTCAAAGATTTTGACATACACAGTTTTTCTTATATAAGTTGTTTGACATTCTACATTGTGACAATCTATGTTTAAAAAGAATTCTGGAAGTTTAACACTTATAGGGAAGACTATTTTATTGGCAAAAAAATAGAATATTTCAGTGGAAAAGATGGTTGAACATCCAACATGACGCAGATATATAGAGGATATTAAATGAGCCATGTATTAACAAATTATTTTATAAGGGACAAAATTTGATAATAAACTAATGAGTTTAATATTCTATTTATTACCCCAGACTATTTTAATTGTTCTATTCTTTAAACTTTCTAATTGCACAGCAGTTTAGAGAAATGCTATCCTATAACATTATGGATGACATTACGTTGTACCTTTTTTTTGTTTTATTGATGTCATTTGCACTTTTACAAAATTATAATGATGTCATATTTTTTTTTTGTACAAGCAAGCTTATTGGTCATAACAGCCAGAGCGATCCAATGAAATGCCTTATTAAACCAATGTATAATAATTCTTACTGAGAAATGATGAAAAATATAAATTTCCCAATTATGAGTGCCCACTGGGGTAATAAATCAGATTTAATACCCTCCATTAATATTTTAAGTCCTGTGCCTTTTCTTTTAAACAAATTCTTATACAGCACATGATGTAATATCCAACCATCATGCAAGCATTCTAAAATTATTAGCTGTTGAATTATGGAGGAACCACAGGAATCTGACAGGTTTTAAATGTTGCCCCAGTATTTTGTGATTAGAAATGCGGGTGAAAATCAATTTGTGGTTGTAAAAGCAGCAGTAAAATAAGTGTAAATAATTAAATACACTGCAGTGATCTTCCAGTTTGTGCAGTTATGTATTAATCCAAAAGGAAAGTAAAATAAGTGTAAATAATTAAATACACTACAGTGATCTTCCAGTTTGTGCAGTTATGTATTAATCCAAAAGGAAAGTAAAATAAGTGTAAATAATTAAATACAATACAATCAATTGGATTATTTAATGACATTCCATCACATTGTTTATTCAGCAGCTATTAGGTATCTGACATACGGTATTTTGTGACACATGGTCTTTAGAGGAAACCCACTACCACCACATAGACTACTCTTTCCAATTAGCAGCAAGAGATCTTTTATATGAGCTTTCCCATAGACAGGATAGCATATACCATGGCCTTTGATAAACCAGTTGTGGACCACTAGTCGGTGTAAATGGCTTACACATACCCACTAAGCCTGGCAGAGCACTGTCTCTGGCTTGGAGCCGATATCAAGATTAAAAATTCCATGCCTTGACTGAGATGTGATCCCATTAACTATCAGCTGTGAGACCGACAGCCTAACCATTGAGCTATCGAGGCCAGTAGCTATAACACGAAGCAAATAGTCTACATCATACGTATGACCTCAGTGAGAGCATTGTCAGTGCAGACTGACAGTGCATCACATTGTGGTGGATTGTCCTCACCTACAGACAGTATATCAAAGGTTGTGGTATGTGCTATCCTGTCTGTGGGAAAGTGAATATAAAAGATCCCTTGCTGCTAATAGAAAAATGTAGTGAAAAACATTAACTAAACACAGAATCATAAATATTAACATAGTTGTTTCTACACTGCCAGTATGTTTCTAACATTCTGATAAACTGTTGTTTGTTATAAGTATGGTTGTGCTATGTCAGTAATCTAGCCTGAAAATCAAACAAACATTCAAATCTGTCTATAATAACCATCTAAACACCCACAAGGTGGATGCATGTGGACTTCGGCTGATTTCCTAAGGGCACACTCTATTGTCTAAGTACATTGTTATCAATAATTATTTACATTGGAAAATATCTGAAAAAAAACCTCGATGACTGCTCACTAAAAATAGACATTATGAGCACATTTTAATATACACAAGTTAAAATACATGAATTGGTTGGCTGGTTGGTTTTTGTACTTATTTTTGTGCTTATATCCAATTAAGGTTCAAGCACGCTGTCCTGGGCACACAATTCAGCTTTCTGTATTGTCTGTCCAGGACAGAGATTAGTATTAATAGGAGAGCTGAAACCCACTGCAGCCACCCTAATGCTGCTACTCTTATCGATAAGCCGCAAGGGATCTTTCATATGCATTATCTACAGACAGGGTAGCACATGCCATGGCCTTTGATAAACCAGTTGTGGAGAACTGGTTGGTGTAAGTGATATACACCTACCCACAGAGTCTTGAGGAATACTCATTCTGGAATAGCTTTTATAGACAGGTAACTGTTAAACAGTGTTATGTAGTTAAACAGTGTTATGTAGTTAAACAGTGTTATGTAGTTAAACAGTGTTATGTAGTTAAACAGTGTTATGGGTGAGATGTAGCTCAAATGAAGCAACTGGTCATCAGATTGATCCTTCTGAGTAGACCCATTTGCAGTTTGGGCTATTTTTCCATTCCAATCCGTGGTCCACAAATGATTCATCAAAGACAGTGGTATGTGCTGTCCTGTCTGTGGAAATTTGCATATAAAATACCCATTGTTGCTTATCAGAAAGAGTAGCCTATGTGGCAGCAGCAGAATTCCTCTAAATAAATATGTCAGAATGACCATATGATTGACGTACAATAGCTGATGATAAGATAAAAATCAATGTGCTCTAGAGGCGTCGTTAAATAAAATAAACTTTACTTTGTTAAACAGAATACAGGTTTACAAACCGCTGCTTGTCATGAAATTAATATGATATTCAGTTTAAAGAGAGAAGTTAATGAAATGGGTTGACTGGCTATCATCCTAACCTTCTCCTCAAGGAATATAATGGTCTGTTATGAGGTAGTGTCCTCGTTTCTCTGTAAATAGCATGACAGTAATGGATCGGACAAAATTATCATTATTTCCATAATCATACAGACCAATAAACCAGAGACAAGGAAGTTGATGTCAGTTCAGTGACATACATTTTACACACAATTAAGTATGACTGTATGGTACCGACTGTACTACTAGGGTCAGAAAGAAAAGTGGCTATCGTGCACAACTTAGTTTTGTGTAAATTTTGAAACAACTGAAAAAAAAGTTGATAATTATTATGCATGCAAACCCTGCAATTAAGAAAATGTCCACAGCAAAATAAATGCTGTGGAGAAGAAGTATTCATAGCATTTTCCATGGCTAGTTTAGTGTAAAGTATACTTTATTTTTAATGATAACAAAAAAATACACCTTGAAATTTTTTTAGGCCACAGCAAAAAAAAAAAATGCCACAGAATATGAAAAACTCTGTGGTAATCTCCACAGCATTGCTGATTGACTCAGGCAGTTTCAGGAGTTGTGTATGAATGTTATATTAATACTTTACAGAATCAATCATCTTTATAGGCTTTGTGATGATGATGATGGTGGTTGTGATGATGATGATGGTGGTAGTGATGATGATGATGGTGGTGGTGATGATGATGACAATGGTGGTGATGGTGATGATGATGATGTTGTGGTGGTGTGGTGATGATGATGGTGATGATGATGGTGGTGATGATAATGATGATGGTGGTGGTGATGATGATGATGGTGGTGATGATGATGATAGTGGTGGTGATGATGACAATGATATGTACAAGAATAATGTGAAGGACAATAATGAAGACGATGACAATGTCAGTAATGGTACAACTTATTATTTTCAAGCTATTCTATGTACACAACTAATCTGACTGACACATGCCATGGGCTATTACATAACAAAAACAGACTGTTCCAGTTAGAACCAGATCCTAGCAATACCATTATATCAGCAGTGAGCTATTTTAGGCTATTTATATAAGTTCTGTTATATTATGCTATATTAGTTAAGGAAACCTGTGACAAATAAATAATCCAGCCTATTGTGGTTCTATATATAAGGTGAAATGAATCATGTGACAAAAATATCCCTTGTATGTATTTATATATCTTGGTGTTTTGGAATATCATTAATTATTTGTCCATTAAGAATTTTCACTGTTCTCAAAGGATTTTAAGAGCTTCTTGTGTTTGTTTCAACTATTTTTTTTAAAAACCAAATATAACTAGCTTTGCTTTAGAATGGAGTTTTATTACATAAATGTAAATGTTTCTTTCAACAGACAAATATAACATGCACATTTCATAACTATGAAGGATGATGATTATGATTATGATGATGGCTGGTAATAACTACTAAATTTATAAATGGATTTATGTAAATCTTTCTTCAACAGACAAATATACACATTTCATAACTATGAAGGATGATGATTATGATTATGGTGATAACTACTAAATTTATAAATGGATTTATGTAAATCTTTCTTCAACAGACAAATATACACATTTCATAATTATGAAAGATGATGATGATGGTGATGATGGTGGTGATGATGATAGTGGTGATAATGATGATCATGATCATGATGGTGGTGATAATGATGATGATAGTGGTGAGTAGTGGAAAATGATAATGATGATGATGGTGGTGATAATGATGATGAAGATAATGATGATGATGATAGTGGTAAGTAGTGGAAGATGATGATGATGGTGGTGATAATGATGATGAAGATGATGATGATGATAGTGGTAAGTAGTGGAAGAAGATGATGATGATGGTGGTGGTGGTGATAATGATGATGAATATGATGATAATGATGATGATGATAGTGGTGAGTAGTGGAAGATGAAGATGATGATGATGATTGTGATAATGATGATGAAGATGATGATAATGATGAAGATGATAGTGGTGAGGAGTGGAAGATGATGATGTGATGGTGATGATGATGGTGGTGGTGATAATGATGATGATGTGGTGATAATGGTGATGATGATGATGGTGGTGGTGGTGATAATGATGTGGTGATAATGGTGATACAGATGATGATGATGATTGTGGTGGTGATAATGAAGATGATGATGATAATGATGATGATGATAGTGGTGAGGAGTGGAAGATGATGATGGTGATGATGATGATGGTGGTGGTGATAATGATGATGTGGTGATGATGATGATGATGATGGTGGTGGTGATAATGATGATGATGATAGTGGTGAGGAGTGTAAGATGATGATGGCTAGTGACAACTATTAAAGGATATTTACCTTATAAAAACAAGGCACAGGAGGGTAGCACACAGGATCATTAGCTGCTGACCAAGAGCAGACTGAGATTTCTGCAGGACTCGATGAAGATCATTCTAAAAAAAATTAAAATCATAACAAATAAAGTCTCATATAAAAAAGATTTGTTTAATACACATGCATTCTTTCCACCCCCATGCCAGCACATGGTTTAAATAGCAACGCACCACACAATCAGTAACAAAGGGTCTTTTTCCCACAGACAACCATTTCAGTTGACTCATTAGGGATTTTTTCTCATTCCAGCCAGTACTTCACAACTGGTGTTTTAAAGGCCATGGTTTGTGCTGTCCTGTCTGTGGAAAAGTAAATATAAACTATCAGAGAATATAAAATTTCCCTTGCTGTTAATCTGAAAGAGTAGCCTATGTGGCAGCAGCAGGTTTCTTGTGAAGACTATAGACTGTATGTTTGACACCTAACAGCTGCTGAATGTTAAGTTTTTTTTGTTAAAGACACCACTAGAACACATTGATTTATTAATAAATGGCTACTGGATGTCAAACATTTGGTTATTTTGACACGCAGTCAAGTGTGAGCCAGCCTTAAACGGGTTTTGAACCACAGTCTTCAGCTTGAGAGTTTGATGTTCTACCACTGAACCACCAAGGCTCTCAGCTGCTGAGTAAACAATGTGCTGCGGTGTCATTAAACAAACGATCCTTTTTTTCCCTAAGACAATACATCAGCTAATTTTACAAAAGTAGTTTGTGGTGTATAATACAAAATCTAGTATTATTGTGAAATTCAATCCCTGAGAACGGAAAAACACTCAGTGGTTCTACTGATGGGGCTTGATCCTACAACTTCTCACACTTCAAACAGATGCTCTACCTACATGTATTAGTCTGCCTTGTATAAAGACTTTTCCTTGACTGAGGGAAGATCATTAAATAAGAAACCTCATACAAACAACCAAGGATATTGAGATGTCTGTATGAATGGGGTCACCATGATCCATGAAGATTGTCACTTTCTGTAAAACCATACAATATTACAAACATAATACTCTTTATCCAAGCATAAGCTGGATTCCATGAGGATAACATCTTAAATCTCATTTATCAGGTACAGATGCAGGATTTCTGCAAAGGGAGTGTCTAAAAGTGAATTTCTGAAAGGGGGGTTCGAATAGGACTGGGAAAAAAATGGCTAATTTTCGCGTCCTTCCACTTGGAAAATGGTTTATAAAAATATTAAAAAATGAGAAAAGTTGTGGTCTGGACCACCTCTGGATCTGCTACTATTTATCTGTACTGTGTTGTGACTGGAACTCACAATAATAAGACATGCCCCTACCCCTAATTGTTTTGAAAATCAAAAGTTTTTTAAATGCCTTTTCTAGCATTTTGACATCTCCTTGCAGCAAAATTTACACCTTAATTTTCCATAGAAACAAAGCTGTTGTAGGATGATAACCCCTCTACAACAGTCTAATGCATTTTAATTTTAATGTTTCAAAGCCAAAAAAAAGGGGGGATAATTATATAGGAATCTCCCCTGTCCAAAAAGTCCCCATCCCCCGAGGATTGATGCAACTGAGTCACTCAGTTTGTGCACAAAGATAGCCGTATACTGTACCAATCCAATGAGATCTAACACTGAAATTAAATTAGTAGTAAAAAAACATGTAATATGCACTAACAGCTGCATTCATGTTGTTTAATGTGGTAATAATGATATTAAATGGAAACGAGAATTACCACTCAAGATAAATTAGATAAAATAAAATTGGCAATGTATATGAGTTAAGCAGTTTATTGCAATCTTTGTTTGTGTGTTAGAGCAGGATCTAACTCAAACGGTAGAGTGTCTGCCTGTGAAACTGTCGGTCGTCGGATCAATCCTTCTCAGAGGACCCATTTGCAGTTTGGGCTATTTTTTGTTCCAACCAGTGGTCCACAACTGGTTTATCCAAGGCTGTGGTTTATGCTGTTCTGTCTGTAGGATGGTGCACATTAAAGATCCCTTTCTGCTTATCAGTGGGTTTCCTCTAAATCAGTATGTCAGAATGACAATATGATTGAAGTATAATAGTCGATGATAACATTAAAATCAATGTGCTCTAGAGACGACATTAAATAAAACAAACTTTACTTTACTTTGTTTGTGTGTTATTTATGATATGATGGAGCTTCACGACATGGTTACATAAAATAAGAACTATAAACTGAAAGTACAGTTTACTAAGACCTGCATACAAGAAAACGGTAACCCATGATGCAGCCATTTTGAAAAAGTAAAGCAAAGTTTGTTTTATTTAACGACGCCTCTAAAGCACATTGATTTTTATTTTATCATCAGCTATTAGACGTCAATCATATGGTCATTCTGATATATTTTTAGAAGAAACCTGCTGCTGCCAAAAAGGCTACTCTCTCCGATAAGCAGCAATGGATCTTTTATATGCAATGTCCCACAGACCGAACAGCACATACCACGGCCTTTGATGAACCAGTTGTGGACCACTGGTTGGAACAGAAAACAATTTTGAAAAAATAAGATTTCGTGATGGATTACCGGGTTATGACAAACATTGAAAATATAACAACATAATTTTATAACAATCAACTTGCTGGGTTCTTGCTCTCAATCAAACTGATATCATAGAAAATGTATTTTTATTTTATGCTCTTTTGTATTGCTTTAATGCGAGTGTCATTATGAAGGTAGTGTTTGCTTTAATATGGTTTACCGGGTATAACAGTACCAAAGACATCAAAATGTTAAAAAATCTGGGTTACTGGGTTCTTTCACTTAGGTCATCAAATGTTATCTACAGAGCATAATGCAAATACTTAATAGTACTTCAAACCTAGTAACAATCTCATTCCATCAAGAATACATTACGTGTACATTACCTGTACATTACCTGTACATTACATGAATTGAAAGAGTAATTACATAACTGGTTGATCAGATAACCTCATTACCAGGTGACACATGCTCATTATACTTGAAAAAACCTCCTGTGTTAAACACTGTACAGTCGATTAACTGTCATTTTATGATTAGCATTTTACGTACACTTTATAGATAACCACAATGATTGTTTCATTTAGAAAGATTATTTTGGAAATATCTATAGCCGTAGATTCCTTTTTTTCATGAACTGGTTCAATTGTTTGAGCTACGTAGTTAAATCCAGAACGGGGTTTTATCTATTTTGACATCAGCATACAAGTTATGTACTTAATCAGCTTCCTGCCTATTGGTGTGAAAGGAATCAACAAAGGTAAATGATCCCGTTTAAAGGATGTCTGTCACGCACCAAATTTATAACATCCGTTATGCAAATACCACAAAGTCAATAAAACATCATTTTCTTTTTTTTTTAATCTAGATATCAGACAGTTTTATATGCATTAAAGAAACGTGTTCTTTATGTTATTTAAAATGGCTATGTTATTTAAAATGGCTTATTATTTTTGTTACTATTATATCACCACAAATATGTCTTTTACCATAAAAGAGCTAATGGTTGTGCTTATTAATATTCTGAATACTCCAGGTTACTTTTCTTGACAACGTCATGCAAACGTTTGAATACTGAAGGCGACATTTCTCAACAATCGAATTCGTCCTTCAAAATTGTATTTCCTGTGTGCTTAAAAGCATTATGGGAGGAAATGACGCAATACCTATAAACATAAAATGTTTCCAATTGCATATGATGGGTTTTTTGATCAAACAAAATGCTCAGTGTAAATGTGGGTCTTTTTCATGGAGTTTTTCTTAACATGACAAGCAATGGCAGTAAGGCGTTATGCAAAGATTTTGAAGAGCTAATGGGGACTTAGCATGGCGTTATGCAAAGATTTTGAAGAGCTAATGGGGACTTAATATTATTTATGGTTTGCCTATATATCTTTTAGACTGTCTTGTGCAGAGATATGGTTTTGAACAGTTACACTGTTTAAATTTCTATCCAAACTTTAAATCTGGTACCAGAAAATTGCTGACAAAGTCTTATGCTAATTTTAATTTTCTTTTGAGCCAAGCACTCACAATGTAGTGATTTTAAGGAACAGAACATGTTCTGCCCTTGCAATCAGTGTCAGCATTCAATTTTGATGATGTATGTTTTTACGTAAATGCAGACATGATATCGATTCACGCTGGCATTTCTGTCTGATGATGCAACTTCAGCAAAAATTTAACAAAACTTAATAAAAAGTTGCACTGACTCAGTTTTATATAGAAATGTTGATTTTTATAAAAATGCTTTAAAAAACTAGTATTGGATAAAATGATTGACAGATTAACTTTGTGACAGTCAGGCTCATAATGTTTTTTCTGTTCAAAATCGTGGTAGATTAGCAAACCTAAACATTTTCTGAAAGGTTATAGTATGAGGAAGCAGAAAATCATTGTTTACCTTTTGAAGAGATACTGCATGGCCGCCGTTATGGATTTTCAAAATGGCCACCATAAACAACATATTTTGCTTTATCTCAGCTTCTAATCAACATAAGAACTTCATTAAATATTCTAATCCTATGTTTTCAGGGATAAGGAATCCACTGGTCACATAATTAGATCCCTAATTTTAGTTAGTCTTTCAAAGGAAAGGCTTCATTTATACAACAAATTTATACTGGACATTGTCCACAACCAATTTTCAGGTCTGTAGGAGCTTTAGGTCTGTAGACCTTTAGGAGTAATCTCCTTGGAGACGTATATCTGATTTCTCATCAGTTCATCAAACTGTGTTTATACATGTTAAAATAATAGACTGAACTGTGGATCAAGACTGAATCAGCAGCAAGGAATCAGGACAGTCTGTTATGGAAACATGTTTAACATGCTAACTGCCAAACACAATATAGTGGGTTTCTTCCCTTTGCCGCTACAAGTATTCTGATAATCAGCAATGTGATTTGTGTGAAGAAAAATGTATAACAATTTTAAACATTGATGTGTTATTCCCGATTGCAAGAAAATGTACTGATGAGTTATAACCATTGCTGCCATCTTTAATTTACTATAATATGGCACTTGTAGTGGCAAAATCTGATACACTTATATCTATATGTATACTCGTAGCTGGCAGTCAATGTGTTAAACTGTCAGTGGAAATAAATGTGTAAACATTTGTCACACCAATGTCCCAATGATATGATCCTTTTATTATATAATAATCATTCTACAGGATGTCTGAGAATTACCTGACAGTACAACTACATGTATATATATTAAAAGCTGGATGTTTTGCAAATCACTAATTGTGCACATATCGAATGTTTGTAAAAGAAATTGGAAACTGCATGTGCCATCATAAACTTTATTCAAGGATGAAGTTGTACAGATGATTTTTGGACAACACCTTGTATATTAACACAAAGCTAATACTTACAAACATATTCTGCAATGCTTGTTTTGCCAACCAGCAATTGAGAAAAACAGGAATGAAAAGATTACGCAGTTGTTCAAAAATCTGAAATGACATTAAAATAGAAAATGAACTAGTACAAATTAGTGAAAACATACAACAGTAAAAACAAAATGGAGACCTAAAATCAATTTCAATTAAAGCATCTGGTATACAGTATATTCCCTATTTAATGCCCTGGGTGGTTAAATTTTGCGAATTTTTATCTCCACAATATACATACAGTTTGAAATCATGTTTTTACTTTTAAATATTTTGTGCAATACAGATTACTAGTGTGTGCATTCATTACATACTTTCGATCATGGATTTATGCTGGAGTAAGTCATTTTCATTTTGCAAAATGGCAGTGAGGGAGTGGCGGGGGGGAGTGCTTTAATTAGTGTAGGGTTGTTAAATAGGGAAAATATGGTAGTTTTCATGTAGATTTTATTTTTTAAATAGGAAATTAAAAGAGACATTGTGGTGAAAGGGCTATTTTATGGGGTATATAGTTAAATGTTTGTGTATTTATACATGTAATAAAATATGTTTTACAGACATGAATTTAAAGATAGACATAAAGTAAATTATTTAGATATGATTATAATTATGAATTTTATTATCACTCTCATGGGTGCTGGACAATAAAATCAAATGATATCAATAAATAAAAATAAGACTCGAGGTAGATATTAATGTGAGAAAGGGTTATTACAGAATAAATGTTAACTTCATGTTTCTTTCACCACCCAATATAGAATAGCAACTGTTTAACAACATCACTAGCACACATTCATTTATTAATCATCAGCCATTGGATCTCAAACATTTAGTCATTTTGACATGTAAACATGTGAGCCAGACTCCAAAGGGTTTTGAACCACTGTCTTCAGCTTGAGAGTCCAATTTTCTACCACCGAACTACAGAGGCTCACTCTTTCACCATCCAATAAAAAAATCAATAATTTTTCAAATCTTTTATTCTTCATCATAACTTCTGAGCAACGGCAAAAATTAAAGAAAACAATCTTACATGACAACATCCTAAGGTCATAACTTTGAACATCTGAACAGATATAACATCACTTTGTGCAAATCCATATGAATTATGAAAGCAATTTGCAAGCTGCCAAATACAAGTAACTTTAAAATATCCAAATTATAGAAACCAAAAACAGCCATTTTGTCTTTTATGTTAATTCCATAAACTGTTAATCATATAAAAAACATCATAAATGTTTATGTAAACTATTTTAGCTGGATTACGACACTTATATACAACAGTAACCATGACATAGGTATTATTACGAACAACACCCACAAGGACAAACAAAAATATAATTGGATAAATGGAAAGCCTGATAGTTAATAACAAACAAAAATGTTCAAGGGATGTTGATATTGTCTCCAGGTCAGCTGTAAATGTAGGTAATAACATGTAACTGAACATCTCACTAATAGATAAAATAATCGACTGACACAAATGTTTTATAAAGTGGTGTCCAAAAAGCTTTATCATCTAAGTAACGATCAATGAATAGTGATGATTTCAATTACAGAGAACAAGATTACTTTTTTTAACATGCCTAGTATTTTAAAAAATAATTTGACTTACTTAATTAAAACACTAGGAATCCCAATATAAAATTAACAGTCCAGATTATGTAAAACAAGCATGTACTGTATTTATTTGGCCATAAGATGGTCTTTTTCCCCACCTGAACAAGCCTTAAAATCCCGACCCATCTTATAAGCATGATCTAAAGTCAAAACGCTGTTTTTAGTAATAGCTGTTCACAAAAATGCCAATTTCTGATAATTTTTTGGCACTTTCAAAATGGTGGTTCACTTAATGTATGGATAAATACTGGAAAGTGCAATGTTTTCTGTTCATTTGAATAATTGGATGAGCCAATACACAAAATATTTTCAATTTTTCAGCTGTTTGGTCTCATATGGGATGAATTTCATCAAACATCGGCAGCAACATTCTCACAGGATTTCTAGAAAATCTCACACCGTCTTACAAACGAGTGGAAGTAAAAATCTCCCCAGAACACTCCAAAAACATTCCCTGTCTTACAATTAACACACCCAGATTATATAAGACTAGTATAGAGTCAATGTTTACTAAACTTTACAGTTATAGTTTATTATGTTTATGTGCCAATCAGCATGAACCTTTAATAGATAATAGTATAATATTATGAAGTTTTACTGTTTTGCATTGTGTTTAGCTGGGTTCAGTGCCACGTTATTTATAAGGTTGACCAGGCTGAAGCCCAGGGGCCCCACAGGTACTAGGGGCCTGTCAATGTTTTACTGAGGCACTATTACCAGATGGGGACCTGAATTATCTCAACGCCTGGGGGCCCGGCCATGGGTTAATACGGCACTGGCTGGGGTTAATACGGCACTGGCTGGGGTTAATACGGAACTGGCTGGGGTTAATACGGAACTGGCTGGGGTTAATACGGCACTGGCTGGGGTTAATACGGCACTGGTTGGGGTTAATACGGCACTGGCTGGGGTTAATACGGCACTGGCTGGGGTTAATACGGCACTGGCTGGGGTTAATATGGCACTGGCTGGGGTTAATACGGCACTGGCTGAGCTGACCAGTTTTGGCTGGTTTAATTTAGTTAGCTTTAGCATAATAACTGGCAGGGCTGGCTTATCCCATGTTACCATCTATTAATTACAGAATAGATGGATTTATCTAATGTAATGTTAGTGCAAACTTAGAACCCATTTTAGACTTTGACTCGTACATAGCGGTTACTTTAATAGCATACCCTTCCAGTTTTATTGTCCCCCTTTTCATTTCTGAAATCCATGCAATCAGTTAAAGTATTTTAGCAGATTAGAATATTATAGATTAACCATCCAATATTTTATCCAGTAAATCCATATATGTATATGTCTTATATAAAAATAAATGATGTAGGCCTATTGAAATGTTGTTGTTTTGAAACTTATCTTTGATAATACATTTTGAAATATTTCCTCATTGTTTAGTTATTATACATTAATAAAATATAAAATATATTAAATATAGACATTGTACACTATGCTCTATTATTAATACAGACTATTTTAAACAAAACTTACTGCAAACACAAATGGAACGGTTGTAACCAACTCCACCAAAAACTCCATGGATAAAATCTGCTGCAGGATATTGCCCTGGAAGAAGAAAAGTGATAATATTGAAACAATAAATTACATATTTGAATTACATGTAAGTTACAAAAACAAACGACATGTACAAAGAAAACTAGATATATTACGTCCAAGTATATTGAATATTTATGGGAATATTTTATAATGGCATTAGATGAGAAGGGGGTCAGGGCAGTGGACTGGGGCTCAGGTGTCTGTTGGGGGCCAGGAGGAGAGCAAAAAGATCATAAAAAATAAATAAATTATAAAAAAATTCTGATGTTTATTCATTCAGAGCCTATATATATATATTAATAAAGCCTTATATCCTGTAATTTTATGTAATGCCTTCCCACTTGGTTTGGGGGGGCCATTAATGCTTGCTGTCCTGGGGCCCATAATGGTTATCGACAGCCATGACTAGCACGTAGGTCTGAAGAAATATTTGTTTAAATTCTGGTACCCAACATCTATTAAGTGTCAGAGTATTTATAATGCAGAAGAAAGCCACGTCTGCCACATAGGCTTTTTATCTGTTTATTTAACAACAAAGGATCATTTACTTTCACTTCCCTATGGGCAGGACACACCACAGCCTCTGATATAGCAGTTGTAGACCTTTTAATGGAAGAATCCCAAAAGGTCCGACTGAGGAGGAGGTGACTGACACACAAGACTTCAAAAAGGAGCTCTACCAGTTATCACCCACTGTTTATGAAGAAGTGCCAAATACAGACGAAGATGTCAGTAGTCAATATAATATAGTCAAGTCTACTTAATTGCATTCCTGATAATAGCATATTCCTGTTATTTGTATAATATTCTGCTACACAGAACCGTTTGTATGCATATATATATAAAGAATTTATTTTAATTGCATATGCTTTCTTTGTAATGTCTTGTTAACTGCATGAGAAAATGTAGAAAACTTAATTTTCTTTCTTCCAAAGTAGCAAAAGCCATTCTAGATCTTAACATTTTTATCAAATAATCACATATATATATTTTTGCATCTGTTATAGTATTCAGGTTACATGATCAAAGAATTCCTTACAATATTAAATCTTTCTGATTTTTATGATCACTGTTTGATAAATGTACTTTGATTTTATACCAGATAGTACAAGAATAGCAACGTGATTTCAAATGGACATTTCTGATAAAATATTTGGGCAAAATTATTATGCAATTAAGAAGATTCAATTGTATGTTGTTTAAAGAAAAAAATTATAGTTTTGGGTAACCTGTGTGGAAAAAAGCCAACCATAATCTTTTAATTCAATATTTAAAGGATTTTTCATTTTATAAAATTTGTAGATATTAAAACGTCCTATCAACTCTACAAAATCCTTTTCCAGTATGTTTTCTGAAGACAATTTTAATTTCAGCTTAACCTGATTACTTCAAAGAGAGTAAGGAGACCAACTGTGTTTGTTTATCCTGGCAACAGATTACCACATAATTGGGTCATAATTGGGTTACTCTGTTATAGCAACAGGCAATGTCACTGATGTGTATCAGATGCAAGAAATGAAATATTACACAAAAACTATTGATGAAATCATTGATATTTTGGTCTGTGAGAAATAAACAGCTTTAAAATGATATTATTTTTCATATCTGATGACTATTATTTTCATCACTACATGTGTAGGCCTACTGGAAGAAGAAATACAAATGTACATGTAGTTGCCATGTAGCATTAGATGGAGAATAGTATTGTAAACTGTTTGCTTAACAAAACAACAGAACACTGTTTATCAACAGCTACAAGATATTAAAGAAAGAAAGAAATAATGTAGAAAGGTAATATTTCTTTAAAATTTAATTCTGGGCCAGTATGGTAGATACACTGTATGTAGTCACCATTGAGCGTTTTGGATTATGTGAGTGATATTTCCAATAACATACATATATAGATCATTACATTGTAAATATAGCTTTATCTCTTGTTAACTTTACACCGAAATATATGTATTATTAAAATATTGACTTGAAGGAAGAATCTTGTTAATTTATTTCACTTCAAAATAGTTATTTCTCACAATGAAAATCTAATTGATGTGGGGATAATTGTCCAGAGGGCAGATGGCACATGGGGTAGTTGTCTGGGCAGTTGTTGTCTGGGGATAGATCTCCAGGGATAGATGTCGAGGATGTAGTCTAGGGTGTAGTTCGCCAGTGAGTAGTTGTCCAGGGATAGATACCTGGGATGTAGTTGTCCAGCGAGTAGTTGTCTAGGGGTAGACATCTCGGATGTAGTTGTCAAGGGGGGTGATTGTCAACAATGTAAGCTGTCCAGGGGTAGATGTCTCAGATGAAGTTGTCTAGGGGTAATTGTCTACAGAGTAGTTGTCCAGGGGTAGATGTCTCGAACGTAGTTGTCTAGGGGGTACTTGTCCACAGAATAGTTGTCCAGCAGTAGATGTCTCAGACTCTAGGGGGTACTTGTCCACAGAGTAGTTGTCAAGGGGTAGATGTCTCGGATGTAGTTGTCTAGGGGTAGATGTCTTGGATGTAGTTGTCCAGCGAGTAGTTGTTCAGGGGTAGATGGCTCGGATGTAGTTGTCTAGGGGTAGATGTCTTGGATGTAGTTGTCCAGCGAGTAGTTGTTCAGGGGTAGATAGCTCGGATGTAGTTGTCTAAGGTAGATGTCTCGGACTTAGTTTTCTAGGTGGTAAATGTCCACATAGTTGTCCAGGGGTAGATGTCTCGGACGTAGTTGTCTAGGGGGTAGTTGTCCACAGATTAGTTGTCTAGGGGGTAATTGTCCACAGAGTAGCTGTCCAGAGGTAGATGTCTTGGACGTAGTTGTCTAGGGATAATTGTCCTAGATTTGTTTGATGTCACCTTGACATAATGTTTAATCACTGACTATTAAAAATATCTAATTGCAACATGTTATAAAGAAATGAAAGGAGTCAGTCTAATTGCTCAAGAGAACTCATGAGAAAAGTTACAGAATATATACTGGTATCATTGGGGCTGTATGCATGTCCTATTATTGTCTAGACATCTATTTATGACACTTAACATGACAATTATCCATTATTAACGAAGAACTGAAATACACTTGGGAGATTTTCAAAGCTAGCATGTCACAGATGCTGATTCAAAGATTCATCATACCCATATTTGTGATACTGATTCTGATTTATAGTGAATTATTCAACAATATTCAACATTAATTATTTATTATAAATGCAGAACAGTAAAACACTGGGGAATCTTTCTAAGCTGAGATGTCACAGATACTGGTTTAAGAATTAATCGAACACATTGGCGAATCATTTTGGGAATTAAAATATCAATTCTTTCAACATTGAAAAATGAAAATGATAAAGTTAGGACATGTTTAATGTTGCACAATACTAGTAAAGTAAAGTTTGTTATATTTAACGATGTCTCTAGAGCAAATTGATTTTTATCTTATCATCAGCTATTGGACGTCAAACATGGTCATTCTGACGTATTTATTTAGAGGTCATTCTGCGTAGGCTACTCTTTCCAATAATCGGCAAGGGGTCTTTTATCTGTAGTCCTACTGACAGGACAGCACATACCACAGCCTTTGATAAACCAGTTGTGGACCACTGAATGGAACAGAAAATATCCCAAAGCACAATACTAGTGGCCGATCTACTACCCCTGAAATTTTTGGCCGTGGACGTTTTCTTAATTACAGGGGTTGGATCTAGCATATTAAATTTGAGGACTGAGACAAAAGACAATATTTTTCAGCATTTCAATTTTCAATGTGTCTCTTGACACTTCTAGTCAGCTATAATATATTCCATGGATTAATTATTCATATTGGAATGTAATTTTAAATGAAAAAAAATTCTGGTTCCCTGCTTAAAACTGAAGTAGGCAACTGTTGAAATTCAGAAAAATTAAGGACAGTAATTAAATGTCATCACCAAATCACTTTGCTGTGACACTGTGATGCAATTACAAGAACATGAGCAAAATGCACATTTATATTTTTACTAAATTTTAATCTTGATACTGGCTCCAACCCAAAGTAAGTGTCCTGCAAGGATGAATGGGTAGATGTACATTAATTGTACTGATCAGTGGTCCACAACTGGTCTATCAAATGCCATGGTATGTGATGTTCTGTCTGTGGGAAAGCACATATAAAAGATTCCATGCTGCTATTAGGAAAAAATAGTCTATGTGGTGGTAGCAGACCATGAGTCATAAAACACCTATTATAATAATGGGATTTAACGATTATTTTCCGTTACTTTATATATGATGCTGTCCAGCATGTGCATGTGAAACACGTGCACATGTACATATCAAGATTGTAGTTTGAAAACCGGGGCCTGAAATGGGAGAGTTTTTCACAAATGTTCACTGTTGTGTTTATACAACTTAAACTTATTATTGTTATAACTCGACTGGAAGTGAACGCATAAATAAGTTAAACCCATGCTTACTCGGTGTATCAATGAATATCCTACAGTTTTTTTCATGAGAGCCCACGACGAAAACTGTAGGATATTTACTGATACACCTCATAAAGTATGGGTATAACTATTACATAGCCACGGAATAAACAATGTGCTGGGGTGTCATTAAGCAAACAATCCATTCCATAAATTTTGGCCTTGGCAATACAATGTTTCCACAAACCAATCACACAGCAGCTTTTACAGTGGTATCACTAATAGCTGGTGCAAATTTCAAGGACTAAGTAGAAATGTGATTACTAGAATATAGATTTCAGATGACTTTATATCCATTTACAACCATTCTAGCAGAACATACACGAGGAGGTTTTGTTATTACTCGTACAGACATTTGTAGCTAAAGCAAGAAAAAACACTTTGATTAATGACACTCTTTCATGTTGGTTAATTATTAGAAGTTGACTGTCAAGCATATGGTATTTGTGACTTATGGTCTTTTGAGAAAACCTACTACACACATATAAGTTACTCTTTCCAATTAGTAGTAAGCAATCTTTTAAATCTGCTTTTTTACATACAGAATAGCACATCGTCACCTGTATAACCTACATGTAAGTGCCTAATTCATGTTTTGGCCATTTTGAGATTTTCAACCTAACTCACTTGTTATAACAGTTGCTATAAACCGTAAGAATACCTATTAGTAAGTCATTTTTTTGGCCATTTTGAGATTTTCAACCTAACTCACTTCTTATAATAAATGTTAAAGCTAAAACATTCACTCTGCTGCAAACAATAAACAATCACCTGTCTCAAATGACCACCTCAGTAAACAGTCACCTGTCTCAAATGACCACCTCAAAAACTGTTACCTGTCTCAAGTGACCACCTCAATAAACAGTCACCTATCTCAAATGACCACCTTAATAAACTGTCACCTGTCTCAATTGACCACCTCTATACAACAGTCACTTGTTTAAAGTAATAACCTCTAAAGCTATAAAAATGCCTAAGTCATTGTGCACTTCCTAACCCACTGGATGATAATCTGCATAACAGTTAATAAATAGTCACTGATGAATAATTGACTCATTCGCAGTTCCAGCTAGCGGTCCACAACTAGTTCATCAAAGGTCGTTTGTGGGATGGTGCATATAAAAGATCCCTTGCTGCTTATCAGAAAAAGTAGCCAATATGGCGGCAGTGAGTTTCTTCTAAATACATATGTCAGAATGACCATATGTATGACGTCCAATAGCTGATGACAAGATAAAAATCAATGTGCTCTAGAGGTTCATTAAATAAAACAAACTTTACTTTGATGGGTAATTGTAGCAGTTTTTTTTACCTTTTTCTCAAAACTACAAAAAATGACTTAGGCTATGTGGGTGATGACATAGAATTTTTCACATTTTTTATTTACATTTATTTTTTCTTGACATCTCACAACATTTGACTGTGAATCAACTTTGCAGAAACCATCACTATACCAAGGTCAAGAAACTGACAACAGCCAGCTTAATATTGTTAGCACATCATAACTAATGGACTCTCCAGAACACCTTGTCCAATTATCCAATCCCAATTTAGCTAAGATGTTCACAATGGCTATAATGAACATCTATACTCAACCAAAAAAGAAAGAATCCACGTAATCAACGGTCGATTATTTTCATAAACCAAATGACATTCTTGGCAGAAATTCTGGAATTAGATAACCATATCATTTAGGAGAAGGGTGTGTGTATGCAGTAATACCCACATGTTCGCTGCCAATGGACCATTACTGTGACCTCCCCTTGAAATAAAAACATTTCAACATTTCTTTTTTGGTTCAGTAAAGTAGTGGGCATTGACAAAAACAACAAATTATTAGATAAACCGAAGGTGGGTCCAATTAAAGCCGTTTCATGATTTTATGTGACAGAATGGTGAAAGTTTCTTGTTACTTCCAAACAATCACAATTAATGATGACAAGGAAATACAGTAACTAATACATGACTTGCAGTGAAGAATGCATTGTTGATTCCTTTCACTACACTGACTGGCAATTACAGGTAAACAGAAAAAGAAATGGTTAAAAAAATGTTTACAAAATTTAATGCATATTCTAGGAGTGTGTAACCTATTTTCAATTTAAGGTTCAGGGATAAAAATCATTGTTTGGGTGTGTGTGTGTGTGTGTGTGTGTGTGTGTTGTGTGAGAGAAATAGCAACAGAGAGAGACAGAGACAGACAAACAGAGACAGAGAGAGATAGAGACAGAGAGAAAGAGAGAGACACACAGAAAGAGAGACAGACTGAGGGAGAGTGAGAGAGACAGAGAGAGAGAGAAATAGACAGAGATGGAGAGACAGGCAGACAGAGAGAGAGAAACAAAGAGAGCGACCGAGTGAGAGAGATAGGGAGAGAGACAAAGAGAGAGAGAGACAAAGAGAGAGAGAGAGACAAAGAGAGATAGAGAAAGAGAAAGATATACAGAGAGAGAGTGATAGAGACAACATTTTTCAGAATAATGAAGTTAAATATGAGTAGTTAAATTCATAGACAATGTGAATATGTTTCTCAAGTCTACTTTCCCATATACATGTTGGAAACTGCATATAAAAGGTCCCAAGCTGCTTATCAAAAAGAATAGCCTATGTGGTTGCAGCAAGTTTCCTTTAAATAAATATGTCAAAAAGACCATATATTTAACGTCCAATAGCTGATTATAAGATAAAAATCAATGTCTTCTAGAGGTGTTGTTAAATAAAACAAACTTTACTGCATCATTGATCCAGTAACAGACATTGTGCAATCTTCTCAGTTTAGAAACATCACTGCAATATTTAAGTTATTCAAAGAATTAGGTTAAGGTAAGTTTGTGGTATTGATTAACATGCAGACAACCATGTTTACTGCAGCTTCACATATTAAATTATTAAACAATATTTCAAGTTAAATATTTTATCCAACCCCTCCAGTAAAGAAAATGTCCATGGCATGCAACTCAGTTTAGGATTATCTGATAATTTGTAGTTTTTGTCAATGCTCACTGCTATACTGAACGAAAAAAGAAAGTATGAATGTTGAAATATTTTTGTTTCATGGGGTCGTCATAGTAATGGTCCACTGGCAAGAAATGTGTGCAACTTGTAATATTACGGCAAAATAAATGCTGTGGAGAAAAGGTGTCCATGGCATTTTCCACAGCAATTTTAGCATTCACACATTTCCAACTCTGAGTTTGCAAAGAAAAATAATAAGAAATTTAGTCCAAGGCAAAAAAGTGTTGCATAGAATGAAAACCTCTATGACAATCTCCCATACACTGCCGATTGCCACGAGCAATATCAGGGGTTGTTTTATCCATGTTCATGTTTCTAAACAAAAACTGAGCATTATTTCACATGCTAAAAAATGTTATATATAGTATTCTTCCAAAGGATTTTGAAATAAAAAGGACAACATTTTTCAGATTAATGAAGTTAAATTTGAGTAATTAAATTCAGACAATGTGAATAGGTTAGTCAAATCTATCTTTCCCAGATGTACCACCTGAATATAGCAGACACTGATGAATGCCCATGTGAAACAGGACCACAGTCCCCAGAACATATCCTGCAATTCTGCCCCATATACACTGAAGCCAGGATAAAGCACTGGCCGAATGGAGCAACACTGGCTGTCAAGCTTTGGGGTTCCAAAGAAGACTTGATAGAGACAGCAGTTTTCATCACCACAACCGGACTCGAAATATAAAACATGATCAACTACAGCTTGAATGCAGAAGAAGAAGAAATCTACCTTATAACTGAGATACTGTACAAGACAAGTCTCTGTCAAACTGATGATCGCCACGGTAACCTGACAGATCCACACACTCGTATGTCGATCCACCCACAGAATAGCATTCCTGTAAAATAAAAACAAATACCTACATTAAATATTCATTAATCTAAATCAGAGGCATACAGGTTCCTATTTTGGGTGGAGGTGGGTCCATTTTTACAAAAATTTTAGGTTTTAAAATAATTTGCTAAACTTTTGGTAGCAATGGTAGGACAGGTCAATAATCAGGGCACGAATGCCTATGCTTATATGTACTATTACTTGTGAGTACACTGATAGAACATTATATCTGGCTAATTTTGACTGAAAACTTCCTTAATTGTTGCCTGAATAAGAAACTTGCTCAAGCTTTGAGGGGCCAATTGCCTACCCCCAGACCCATTCCCTCCTCAAAATAGTTTTAAATAATATTTTGTTTTAGTCATATAAATTTGATTAAGATAAATTATCTAATTAAGAGTGAAAGGCAACAAGCAATTAAATAATTGTAATTAAGTGATTAAAATTACTTCAAAACAAAGTTTAGTTTAATATTAAAATTCTAAATAAACTTAAGTGTTGAAACAGACTTTTTCTCACTCAATACTGTTTCAAAATAATATGAAATTCAACATGTCTACACATGGAAAAATTGGGGGTGGGAAACATGCCTCTATTATACCAACACCCCCCCCCCCATCCCGGCTCCATCCCCACCACTTCCAGGAAACGTTACTCACTAAAGAAAATTCTTAATAACAATCAGCCCACATTTGCAGTCAATCTTTGATATAATCATAGCAAAAGTAAAGTTTGTTTTATTTAACGACGCTTCTAGAGAACATTGATTCTTATCTTATCATCGGCTATTGGACATCATACATATGGTCATTCTGACATACATCTTTAGAAGAAACCCACTGCCACAACATAGGTTACTCTTGCTGATAAGCAGCAAGGGCTCTTTTATATATACTGACCCACAGACAGGACAGCACATACCATGGCCTTTGATGGACCAGTTGTGGACCACTGGTTGGAACGGAAAAAAGCCCAAACTGCAAATGGATCCACTGAGAAGGATTGATCCGATGACCGAAAGCTTCAAAGGCAGACATGCGACTGTTTGAGCTATGTCCTGCTCCCTTTGATGTAATCAGAGCAGTACGTAGAGACCACAGAAGCATACAACTCGTTAACAAACAAAGAATCATGATGACTGCAAAATTCTACCAATTGGATCACGAGCCAGAAATTTCGATTTGATGCCTGCAGCCAGCATCGAGTTGTAAAATTGCTTTCATCCAGCTAGGAAATATTTTGTAAAACTCCTTGAACTAGAAAAATAATTAAATCTTTTTTATCTCATATTGGGAAAAAAAAAATCTAATTATTCATTCTGATAACATATTTGATTTTTTAAAAATTAAATGAGAAATGTCCAATGTGATCAGTGACATGTAGAAAAAATCAACTGAAAAAAAATTCTTTAACCTGGTTTACGGTAATCTGAGGATTTTATTAAAAGTTCTCTTATAAATTCTATTTAAATACATATAAAACAGTACATTTATATCCAAACTAAAGTTTAGAACTGAAACTGGAAAATTTATCTTCAATTCATATAAAAAGAAACATCTTAATATTCTTATTCTTACTACATATAATAATACTTTACTGGAGAAATAATCTGACTAATTATCTTTCCTTGCATTTTGATGCAAGGTATAACTCTGATTTTTCTTTTCTAAACAAATTGCAACTTAAACCCTGAAAATTGTTTATACAAATGGGAGCTTAAACCCTGAAAACACTGTCTAAACAAATGGCAGCTTAAACCCTGAAATCTTTATATAAATGGCAGCTTAAGCCCTGAAAACATTGTCTAAACAAATGGTAGCTTAAACCATGAAAACATTGTCTAAAACATGGCAGCTTAAGCCCTGAAAACATTGTCTAAAACATGGAAGCTTAAACCCTGAAAATATTGTCTAAAACATGGAAGCTTAAACCCTGAAAACATTGTCTAAAACATGGAAGTTTAAGCCCTGAAAATATTGTCTAAAACATGGCAGCTTAAGCCCTGAAAATATTGTCTAAAAAATGGAAGATTAAACCCTGAAAATATTGTCTAAAACATGGCAGCTTAAACCCTGAAAACATTGTCTAAAAACATGGAAGCTTAAACCCTGAAAACATTGTCTAAAACATGGAAGCTTAAGCCCTGAAAACATTGTCTAAAACATGGCTGCTTAAACCCTGAAAACATTGTCTAAAACCCAGTTTCTCGTTGACTGTTCAGCCACGATATACACTTCAACCCGTTCTTTTAACACGGGTGGACCCAGTTTAAACTAAGTGTCGAGGTTGAACTGTTGACGAGAAATCGGCCCTTAAACATGGCAGCTTAAACTCTAAGGTATTGGTAATGGATTGAATACCTGACAAGACACTATCACAGTATAAGTCTATAAGCTCACATGATAATCATTAAGCTAGCCAGCAACAATAACTTCATTTACAAGTAAAAACAGGAGTTAATGGACCTCATATTAAGCATCTGATGCTTTCATTTACAAATTATTAGTCATCAACTAATAGAGAAAATAAATTAACACTATGCCAAAGGTGGGTAATTTAATCAAGGAAAATGAATTTTTCATATCAACCTGAGCCTCGAAGAAACGCAATTAGGAAGGAATCGCTAACCAGAAAGATATTCATTAAATTTAAGGAAAGTGCAAAAATAGCACAGCACTGATCACCATCAGTTTAATGGAAATCAGCAAAAATGTATGGATTTTTCTTTTTCATTTTTCTATTCATATTAAGGCTAGATTTTTTTTAATTTTTACTTTCTCAAACATAGGAACCCCCCAAAAATAAGGTAGGAAGGATGGAAAAAAAGGAAAACAAAGTTATAAAATGTCTTGGGAGGATAAAATAAAATTTGATATAAAATTAATTTTACCAGTTTTACCCATTTAACTGGTCATAATTATGCCTGCATACTTCTATATTCACCCCTTATGAAAAGAAATTATTCAACTTCAAAGTGTAACTTTAATGTTTTTGTTTAAACCCTGGTGCAGGTTTTTTTCTTTTTTTCTTCAACAATGTCCGATTTTAGGGGCTCTGCAGCAAGTAAGAGGGACAACCACGGGATCTGGTGCCGTTGTGAAATTCGATCCCTGAGATAAGGTTAGGCTGACCAACAGGATCAAATAGGAATTAAAATTAGCTCACAAAGGCAATGAAATCATACAATTCCCTGTTGACAGTAATCATGTCACAGAACATTAACCAGTCACTTTCACAGACAGAGGAAGAAAAAAAGTAGACAATCATTGAATCCAGACAGCCTATACATAATAACACAATAAAGGTCTTCATTAGATAGTCAGTGGTGTATGTATTAAGTGAAGATTAGAAAACATCATATATGGCATCATCAGGGGACGAATTTCTCCAAGGCAATGAGGCTTTTGTCGTGTTGCCCTGTCCCTTTGCTGCAATGTCCTCACAATTACACTTCTAATGAAGGCAAATATTGCCATGCCCTTTTTCCCGCTTGCCCCATAGGAAACTCATATTTGCCATTGTGCTCCTGATGTGTCCTCAAAATTGCCTTGGTGTCTTCTTGATTCCTAAGAATCCAATGCAATAACACCAAAGTTTGAGCCTTGCATCATGCTAAAATCATATATGGCATCATGCTGGCATTATGCTTAAACAGTCTGTTTTGCAAGTCACAGGTTAATTTGTCTGTCATGTTTTGTGGCTATGTTAATTGGCCATTAGCAAGTTAATGGTGAGAAGTTAATAAGCCATGTAAATCATTGCAGCTTGGTTAAATCATGCTATTGTATCCTTTGTATGTTTATATAAACAGTGAATATACTCAAATGTCTGGTCTAAATGTATTTCCATGAAGAGAACTTTATACATTAGGAAGAACAATATGTATTACGTATCCAAAGACGAGCATTCAACATTAAATGTAGCCATGGGAGTTTTCTTGGTTTGAACATAACAGGATGGAAATGAACAAACTGAAAGCTTAATCCTTACTAACCGTAACCGACTGTTTTAAGTGAACTGATATGGCAATGTTTGTAAAACTAACAATATACTGTAGATCTTGAAATTAATGTAATCATGATATTAATGCAAAAACTGCGAGTCTGTGCTATTCGCATTAATAATATGACGCATTTATTTCTTAACAACAGTACATAGGTGAGTTCTTCAAAAAAAAAAAAAAAAAATTAAAATACCAGTACATGATAATTGTCCATCATATTTTATTAAAATCCATTCAAACAGAAACAATACCCATCTCGTGACATGAGTATATAATCAAAGTGATTAGAGGTGTTTCTTTACTTAACCATTAGTCCGGCAAGCTACCGGCCACTTGCGTCTGTAGGCAGTTAACCCAAATCATTTCTGACACATTTAACTGTTCTCAATTAAGTGAGGTGATCTCCAAGAACTCGCATTAATTTCATGTCGCATTTCAGTCTGACCACCATCACTGGCATTAATTTCATGTCGCATTTCAGTCTGACCACCATCACTGGCATTAATTTCATGATTTACAATTACTGAACGTCATGAGACTTTAGATAAAGATAAAGTTTATTTTTTGCCAATGGTGGCTGAACTGGGATTTAAGTTTAAGTTAAGGTTTTGAATAATTTCATTCTGGATTTGATCAACATAATTTTATACCTCCAATATTTAGGCAACTGTTATAATTTTAGAAAATTCAAAGCTAAATGTTTGATGGATTACCATTTTTTCCATAGCAAGTGTATCTACAGTGTGTGTTAGATGAGGATGTTATAATATGAGATATACCACCGCAAAATGAGTCACATAACACCATCTGGACATTTTGTGACGTTTGTATCACCAGAAAGAAGGATATGAGCTGTTTCTAAATATCCAAACTGTATAAAAAATATCTAATTTTGTTATGGAGTTATGGTTATTTGAATTTGGGTACCCTCTGTTGAGTGGAAAAACATGGGGGTGTAAGTTGGCGATCGGACGATGTTCAGTGTGGCAAAATACAATGGCTTTGTGTTTCAAATGGATAATTAAAACACTTCTAGGTCGAATTTTACAAAAATATCACAGCTACATGTAGAGAAATGGATCTAGTTAGCTCATTACCAACAATTTTGCACTCCCCTGTTATGCAACCCATTTTGTGTTGGTGGGTCACATATGTGCAAGCACACTAATGTCAATCAAAACTGAAATACTGAAATGTGGTGCCAACTGATCAGTTTTTCCCAGACTTAATACAATGGGATATATTACTGGCAATGGAACACAGAAATTTTATTTCTAATAGAGGTGATACTGACCGACATATTTACACAGAAACACTCTCTGGTAATATTCTCTATATTAGATCTGGACTGAATTTACATAAATAACCAAGATAAATTCTTATTTCGCTTGTCTTACAAGGAAAGAGTCGGATGTACTCTATAGGTAGAGCTTCTCTATGGCACAGTGGTTAAGCTACCTGTGGGGACAGGGATCAAATCTTAGTCGCGGCATGGGATTTTTAATCTCGATACCGACTCCAGCCCAGAGAGAGTGCTCCGCAATGGCTCACTGGGTAGGTGTACACCACTTACACTGACCAGTGGTCCATATCTGGTTTATCAAAGGTCTTGGTATGTGCTGTCCTGTCTTTGGGATAGTGCACATAAAGATGCCTTGTTGCTAATCGATAAGAGTAGCTACATTAGTGTGGCGGCAGTGGATTTCATGTCTCTTACTAAACTCTAGCCTCTGCCCTGGACAAACAGCTGTGCGCCAAGTACAGCGTGCTTGAACCTTAATTGTATATAAGCATGAAAATAAATACAACCAAACAGCCAGTTGAAATGTGACAAATTATCAGAATTCCCATTTCAATGGATTCATTGGGCCAGTTCCCTTTTCATCTAGTTGTCCACAACTGGTTCATCAAAGGCTGTGGTGAATGATGTCCTCTACGTTGAAATATTTATATAAGAGATCCCTCGCTGTTGATAAAAAAATACTAACCTATGTGAATAGCAGAAAGTTTCTTCTGCAGAAAAATAGATCAAAAAGAAAAGTTAAAATAAAAATGGACTAAAACGGAATTTTATTTTTATTCTATTTCTGCCATTCATTTTTTTATTTTTTAATTAATAAATTTTTTAATTCTTAATTTATTGAATTTGTCTGCCTGTGAAGCAGTTGGTCATTGGATTCATCTTTCTCAGTAGACCTATTTGCAGGTTAGGCTATTTTCCATTCCAACCAGTGGTCCACAACTGGTTCAGCAAAGGCTGTGGTATGTGTTGACCTGTCTGTGGGGAAAGTGCATATAAAAGACCCCTTGCTGCTTATCAGAAAGAGTAGCCTTTGTTGCAGCAGTGGGTTTCCTTTAAATAAATATGTCAGGATGACTATTTGTTTAACATCTCATAGCCAATGATAAGATAAAAATCAAAGTGCCCTGGGGTCATCATTAAATAAAACAAACTTTACTTTGATTATAAAATAACTATACAGAACAGCCACAGGTTTTAAGAAGCCATTTTTTTTATTACTTCCTTGGGATGTTGACTGTATATGTACATTCCTTTTAATAAACAAAATTTTATAAACATCTTTTCAATAAATGCATAAGGGCTTTAATTTAATTCATATAACAGAGACTATAAAATGTGTAATTTGTCATTCGATTGGTGTAAGAATAGCTCAAGAGAGAGGCAGACGATGGCAGACTTTATTTGCAGATTTCCACCTCATTCAACAGAAAATGACAGAATATGGCAACTATCCTCAATGGGCCTATAAATTAGCTGGTGCAGTTTGTGTAACACACAGAGAAAATCTAATAACCGATCTAATAGGCTATTACAAGGTTTGTCTAAATGTATTACTGGCAAGCTTAATGCCTAAGGCACGGTGTCAATGTATTATAAAATGTTGCTTATCGTGTCCTGCAAACTGTATCATCAAAGGGTCTTGGTGACTCTTTGAACGGACAGTCCTGTAAGATGCCTAAATCAAGCACACAATTATCTCATGAATTAGCATCTGATCTCAAGGGAAATTACATAGTTCCATGTTGCTCAAAGTTCAATCAATGGTAAACCTCTGCTGCGAGTCCAGCAACAAACAGACATGTGATCCATTGGCTTTCTTGTGGTGAGGTTGGAATACCCACTCTCTGGATACTGTACACACTTTTCTATAGGTCCAGTCACATGAGTAAACATGTAATCAGGGCTGCGTTTAGGATGAACTTGCTAGCTAGACTAGTTTTGACGCTTCATGTTAAACCCATTCAAAAAGTTTGGTACCAGAGAAATTACAAAGTATATTGTAGTGACCTCATATGCTGGCCTGTCCTGAATGCATGACTGTTGAGGCACTATTATTGTGGTAATGTTATAACACTTGCAAAATGAACACTGTAGTGCAGTATGCTAGGAATGTACCCTTTAGATCTGTCCCTTTAGAACACAAGATCACAGTATTCATCCCTTGAACAAGCACTGAATCTCATAAAGGAAAAGTAAAAGTAAAGTTTGTTTTATTTAATGACACCTCTAGAGCACATTGATTTGTATCTTATCATCGGCTATTAGACGTCAATCATATGGTCATTCTGACATATGTATTTAGAGGAAATCCGCTGATGCCACATTGGCTACTCTTTTTCGATAAGCAGCAAGGGGTCTTTTATATGCACCATCCCACAGACAGGACAGCACATACCATGGCCTTTAATGAACCAGTTGTGGATCACTGGTTGGAATGGAAAATAGACCAAACTGCAAATGGGTCCACTGAGAAGG